>JAOWBW010003066.1:0-42087 GCA_026119855.1 Campanula takesimana
GAGGCGTGCGCCTTGGAAATAGCTTTTTTGACATAATGACTAGAAGTTAGCAATGTTATTCAGTTTGGTCCCTGGACTTAACGAGGTCAGTCAGGAACTTAACGGAAGTGACAGAAACTAACGAGAAACACTTAAAATAGGGAAACACAAAATCAAATGTGCAATCGGGGTGAGCGGTCCAAGGCGGGGTGTCTACAGAGCCCTTCGGCGATGTGTGGATTGCAAAGCAAAACGCGTCGACGAAAAAAACAAAACATCCGCCGAGGACACACAAGTAAAAAAACAAAGACTCGATGAAAACAGGATTCTTGAAAATTACAAGAGATAGGAGTGCGCTCCCTGGTGTGAGCGACTTTTGCTAATAGAAGGGGTGCGGTGATAGAAATCGGCCCACCGTGGCCAAGATTTAGAGTCCGTATAGAGGACTTGGAGGGATTCGGGAGTCTTCCTGCCGATGTAGAGGACTCAAAAGTCTGCCTACTGATGTAGAGGGACTCGGAAGTCTTCCTGCTGATGTAGAGGGACTCGGAAGTCTGTCCTACTGATGTGGAGGACTCGGAATTTGCCTACTAATGTAGAGGGACTCGGAAGTCTGCCTGCTGATGTAGAGGGACTCGGAATTCTGCCTGCTGATGTAGAGGGACTCGGAATTCTGCCTACTGATGGGAGGGACTCGGAATTTGCCTGCTAATGTAGAGGACTCGGAAGTCTGCTTGCTGATTTAGAGGGACTCGAGAGAGTCTGCCTGCCGATGTATGTGAATTTGTTGAGTAGATTCTGCTGATGAGGAGGTGATTTCAGTGGTTCACCGCGGACAAATTTGCTGTTTTGAAGTGTATTTTGAGTATGTGCTTGGAATCGCACTTGCAGTTGACTTTTACGGGGTGCGGGCACAGTTGGCTGGCGGACAAATTATTCTGTGTTCTCTTTTGAGAGGAAAATTCAAGATTGACCTTAACTGTTGAGAGAGAGAGAGAGAGAGAGAGAGACACACACACAATCCTACTTTTATTGGAAGTTTCTGTTGGGTATGCTTATTATAAACCACTCCTATTACCTTAATTTGATTGATCCCATAACCTTATTTTACTCTTTGTGGACTTTAGGATATATTGTAAGAAGTACTTGTACTTCATTTAGAATAAGTCCACTTTATAGTTGAATAGGCTTAGCAGATTAGGACTCAATTTTTTCTAAGTCTGGAAAAATGAGGTAGGTCCATTGCCTACCGCATGTAACTACCGCATGACCAAGGTGCCGCATTCTCTATGCTTGCCGCAGATAACCTTGCCGCATGGTTTCATCCTACCGCGTGAATCTCTACCGCATGGAACCTTGGTTGAAGAAACTCAAGTTTGTTCAAACTTAACCATGGTCACATTTATGTCTTTACCTTGGTTAGTTTTGAACGTTGCAAATTCAAATTTCAAATTTGAATACAACTGTCATCATAGTACAGTTGGACCACCATGACTCTGCAACAAAAGGACAACTCAGACTGAGCTCCAATTAGATTTCAACAGCTCATTGTCCTTCAACTTGGACCCCAAGTATTTCTAACGGCTAGTTTTCTCCATCAAGGCTATAAATAGACCTTGAATTCTTCATTGAAAGATAGCTGAGATTCTAAGAGAGAAATTGCTGTTGAAATTCTTGGTGATTGAAGATCATACTCAAGATTTCCAGAATCCTTTGAATCTTCAAGCACTCAACCTTCAAGTCTTCAACAAAATCTCCAGCAACCTTCAAGATCAAATCTCAAGCCTCTCAACACAAGATTCATTAGGCTCTAAAATCATATAGATTTCAAAGAGTTCTTGATTCTTACACACACACTCACCCCGATTGATCAATCACATAGATTGAATCATTAGGGATACACTGGTCTAAGTCTAGGATTGTTCTTCATAGAAAATAGGAGTTAATTCAGTTCTTCATCTTTGTAATCTGTACTCAAGAGAATTAATACATCCTCCATTCAAAATCCAAGACTGACCATCTTGGTAAAGGACGTAGATCTTTTAACAGATCGAACCTTTCCAAATCATTGTGTCATTTACTTACTGCACTTTACCTTTCTGCAAATTTACTTATTGTTCATCTTGTTCATATTGCTCTTCACTTGTTCATATTAATTTTGTTTGTCTTTTAGTGTTTGATCTTTCAGATTTAAGAACAAGTGTGAATTGTGTTTGTTTGTCTACCTCATTGCCTAAGTTAAAATCTGACTAACTTATCATCTGCCAAAAATCTCCAAGACACAAATTTTCAATCTTTCAACCTACCTCACCTTAACCTACCGCACTACTACCTACCGCATATACATCTACCGCACTACCTACCGCAAAAAACTAACCTACCGCATTGAACTTATCAAAACCAACTCTTAACTTGTTTCAACGAAAACTTCCGCTGTGCATTTTATACTTGACCGTGTGGTTTTTATGTACCGCAAAACTCAAGTGTAAGCATAAAGGTTGAATTTTGAAAAAGGGTTGAAATTTTAAATAGGCTATTCACCCCCCCTCTAGCCTCTTTTCATACCCTTGTTGTGTCTCTGGGACCAACAAGTGGTATCAGAGCAAAACACCTTTATAAAACTTCTGTTTTTCAAGCTTAACAGCTTGGGTGCCGATTCAAAATGGCAAGTCAGAAAACTATGGCAACGGTTAACTTCACTCACGTTCCAGCGTTCGACGAAGATAATTTTGACGTATGGAAGCACAGCATTCTAACTCAGTTCTACTCCATGGACGAGCAACTTGGTGATTGTCTAACCATTGGACCATACTTCCCAATGAAAGCTAATCCGGATCCAGAAACCAATGGTGCAAATCCGACTATCAAGAAACCAAAAGCTGAATGGACCGATGAAGAGAAAAGACTGGTTGGAATGGATGTGAAAGCAAAAAGTATACTTCTAAGTACCTTGAGTACGTCTCAGCGTCGACAGATCATGGAATGTTCTACTGCAAAAGAACTTTGGGATGCAATTGAAGATTACATCGAAGGAGATCAAGCTTGCAAGGAAAGCAAAAAGTTTGCAATTCAAAGAAGATTCAACAACTTTGCTAAGATCCCCGGTGAATCTCTAAGAGCCACTTATGATCGTTATTGTGAGATCGTAAGTACTTATACAGCACTCGGAAAGAAGCTTACCAAGAAAGAAATTAATGTTAATTTTCTTGCCGCTCTTGGTTCGCAATATCTACACAAAGGAAACACTCTTGAAGATACCAAGTTACTAGATGACATGTCTCTTAGAAGCCTCTATGCCAACCTCAAGGTCTTTGATATCAAGCTTAACAACATTGCTGAAATGGAAGGAAAAACAAAGAGCTTATCGTTGGTTGCTCAAAAGGAAGAAGTGATCGAGGAAGAAGATCCAAAAATCTCCACATCAGACTTACTTGATATGGATGATGATGATTTTGCTATGTTCGTGAAAAGATTCCAAAAGTTCAGAAAGACATCAAGACCCGGATCAACAAGCAAAGCTCCAACAAGGTTTTCAAGGAGCAGCCCTTCAAAGAAGAAAGAGAACTTCAACTTCTCCAAGAAGAAAGAAGATCTTGTTTGTTTTAATTGCAGGAAACCAGGTCACTTCGCATCAGAATGTCCAATTCCCAAATATGAGTATATGAAGAAGAAAAGTAACTTTACTCCAAGGTATTCAAAGCAAAAGGGAATGATGGCTGAAGAAGACTCTACCTCAAAAGAGTTAGCTACTTGGATAGAGTCAGACTCTGATGAAAGCGATGAGGATTCTGAAGAAGGTCACATTTGTTTGGTCGTCCAGTCCGATGATGAGGATGATAATAAAAGTCGTCGCTCACCAAATGCAAAACCTAAACGGATAAGTTATACGGCCGATGAACTTGCTGAAAAAGGATTCCTAACTCCGGTTCAAAAGAATGGTGATCTTCTATTTTCAAGATGTGATGTTAGTGCAGCAAAGAAGGCTCTACTAAACCCCAAAGTGAAGGAGGTTCTGTCTACCACACCTCAAGTCAAGTTTGACATTTCCCCGATGAACAAGAAAAGATGTTTGCAAAAGCTGAACAGGTAATTAGTAAGTTTTCTGGCATGAAGGAAGCTTTAGCACTTTCAACTGAAGAAATTTCCCAGCTCAAGACGGAGAAATCTCTACTAAGATCTGAACTCACCCTCCTTAAGGAGCAGATCAAGAGCATGACTCCTCTTACTGATCGAAACCGTTTCTTAGAAGAACAAAATGCTATATTTAAAGTTAAAAATGATGAATTGGTTTCTGAGATAAATGACTTGAAAAGATCACTAATGAGTGGACCAATTCTCGTGTCACTATGGAACAAATCTTAGAATCCCAAAAGCCTAGTGGTGATAAGGAAGGCTTAGGATTTCAAACTAATGACAACTTTAAATGTGCATCTTGTTGTGAAAGAGATGAGAAATTTACCCAGCAAACTTTGGAAGGGTCGAAGGCTAAACATCATGTTTCAAAGAGTGTAGGACAAGAACCAAAGAAGAAACTAGAGTTCAACTATGTCTACCCTAAGAAACAAACTGGCAAGGCAAAGATGAAAGGTATTGCCATGGATGAACCTACCGCAGAGGCTTCCTCTAGCAAGGTAGATGGCGCTCCCTACCGCATCCTGCCGCAAGGTCAATCGACCGCACCAAGGAAGATGGCGACCGCAAGGAAGCCATCGACCGCAAGTGGCGGCAAGGCAGCAAAGTTCAAAAGGATGAATTTTGTTAAGGAGACCTCATCCATACCAGTGAATGATGTTGTGCTCAAGACTTCAACGAAGCTTGTTAAAACTCAGTTGGGTGGCTTCCACCATTGTTCCGTGTGTGATGGTTATGGTCATAAGGCTGCTGAATGTCTTTTGAGATTCACACCCAATCCCAGAAAGAGTAACCCTCCTTCTGTGAGGCAAGTGTGGGTCGTCAAAAGTTGCTAACCCTTTGGACCCAAAAGAATAAAAAGGGGACCTTGTTCTTAAATGTTTATTTTATAGGTTCTCTGCTTAATGGCTGGACTCTCCAAGGATAGATCAAGTTTATGGTATCTCGATAGTGGCTGTTCAAGGCACATGACCGGAGATATCAACTTATTGGAAGATGTCCGTGAAGAAAAAGGGCCATCAGTAACCTTCGGAGATAATAACAAAGGAAAGACTGTAGGATATGGAGTCATTCGTAAAGGAAAAATCACCATCCAAGAAGTCTCTCTAGTTATTGGACTACAACACAATCTACTCTCAATATCTCAGTTCTGCGACAAAGGATTGCAATGCCACTTCACTTCAAATTTCTGTCTCATCAAAGATGGCATATCCGGCGTCACTTTGCTCAAAGGGATTCGTAAGAAAAATGTTTATGTTGTTGATTTTAATTCATCTTGCATTTCTTCTAATCTCTGTTTTGTAGCAAAGAATGTTAGTGAAAATAGTTGGCTGTGGCATAAAAGACTAAGTCACTTAAACTTCAAGTATCTCTCCAAGATTGGTAGAGAAAATCTAGTTCGTGGTCTACCCAAAGTAGCTGATCACCACGATGAGAAGTGCACAGCATGTCAACTAGGCAAACAACCAAAAGTGTCTTTCTCCAGCAAGACGACACCTTCAACTTCTAGATGTTTGCAACTACTTCATATGGACCTGTTTGGACCTGTTTCTACCGCAAGTATTGGAGGAAATAGATATTCCTTAGTTGTGGTAGATGACTACTCAAGATATACGTGGGTCGAGATGATGAGCTCCAAAGATGATTGTTATGACATTTTGACCGCACTCTTTAGACAGCTCCAAACACAAAAAGAAGATGACATCGTTAGTGTTCGATCCGACAACGGTACAGAATTCAAGAACAACGGTGTTGCTCAATACTGTGATGATCATGGTATTGACCACAACTTCTCTGCTGCTGGAGTTCCACAACAAAACGGTGTAGTGGAAAGAAAGAATAGAACGTTGATAGAGGCCGGAAAGACAATGATTGCTGAAGCAAAGCTACCTCAATACTTTTGGGCTGAAGCCGTCAACACAGCATGCTTCACTCAAAATAGATCCCTCATCAACAAGACCTACAACAAAACCCCTTATGAACTTTGGAGAGGAAGAACCCCCAACATAGCATACTTCAAGATATTTGGATGCAAATGCTTTATACTCTACAACGGTAAAGAACATCGAGGTAAATTTGCTCCTAAGGCCGATGAAGGTATATTTATTGGGTATGCTAAACACTCAAAAGCTTTTCGTGTATTTAATAAAACCACTCTTAAGATAGTTGAATCCGTCCATGTTTCTTTTGATGAACATTCTCTCCTTGAGCCGCATATGGCTCCAAATGTTGCTGATGATTTTGTTGAGATAAATGAGACAGGTACAACTCAACCACAAAATCAATCAACTCAAGGAAACCCATCTACCTCAACTGCACCTCCACCTACCTCATATGAAGCACCAGAAGGTACCTCATCTGCTGCTACCTCAAATGAAGTTGAAGTTGAGACACCCATAAATGTTGAAGAACCTATCCCTCAAATTACTTATGATTGGGATGGCTCAAATGATGTACCACTTGAAGACTTACAACCACCATCAACTCAACCAGACATACCTCAAGAAGTTCGTGAGGTCAGAGATCACCCAATTCAGAATATCATTGGTGATTTGCATTCTGGTGTAAGAACAAGAAGATCAAACTATGATGCACTTACCGCATTCATATCTCAAGTTGAACCTAAGAAAGTTGATGAAGCACTCCAAGACTCAAGTTGGGTTGTTGCTATGCAAGAAGAACTCAACCAATTTGAAAGATGCAAAGTTTGGACCTTAGTTCCAAGGCCACAAGATCAAGGAGTGATTGGTACAAAGTGGGTATTCCGAAACAAGATGGACGAGAATGGAAGCATCACAAGGAACAAAGCAAGGTTGGTTGCACAAGGATATAGACAAGAAGAAGGCATTGATTATGATGAAACATTTGCCCCCGTTGCAAGACTCGAAGCTATAAGGATATTCTTAGCTTATGCCTCTTACAAAAGATTCAAGCTATATCAAATGGATGTGAAGAGTGCATTCCTCAATGGTGAACTTCAAGAAACAGTCTTTGTTGCTCAACCACCCGGATTTGAAGACCCCAAATTTCCAAATCATGTCTACAAACTCCGTAAAGCTTTATATGGACTCAAACAAGCTCCACGAGCATGGTATGATACTCTATCTAAGTTTCTCCTTGAAAAGGGATTCAAGCGTGGTAAGATCGACACAACTTTATTCATTGCTAAATATAATGATCATACTTTACTTGTTCAAATATATGTAGATGATATTATTTTTGGTTCTACTAATGAATTGTTGTGTAAGCGTTTTGAGAAACTCATGAAAAGTAAATTTGAGATGAGCATGATGGGAGAATTAACATTCTTCCTTGGGCTACAAATCAAACAATGTGCTGAAGGCATCTTCCTCAACCAAGCAAAATACACAAGAGATCTTATCAAGAAATTTGGACTTGAAAATGCAAAGGCATACGACACTCCTATGGCTACTGGTAACAAGCTAGATAAAGACTTGAAAGGTAAGAAGGTTGATCAAACCTTATATCGAGGTATGATTGGCTCTCTCCTATACTTAACTGCTAGTAGGCCAGATATCATGTTTAGTGTTTGCGTTTGTGCTCGTTATCAAGCTGATCCTCGAGAAGCACATCTTATTGCTGTTAAACGAATTATTCGATATCTATCTGGGACTATTAACCTTGGACTTTGGTACTCCAAAGATTCAACTTTTGATCTTATAGGTTACTCAGATGCAGATTACGCAGCATGTACCATTGACAGGAAAAGCACAAGTGGAACTTGTCATTTCCTTGGAAATCGACTAGTTTCATGGGCAAGCAAGAAACAAGCCTCAGTCTCTGTATCTACCACAGAAGCTGAATATATAGCTGCTGGAAGCTGCTGCTGCCAAGTGCTGTGGATGAAGCAACAATTGGTTGACTACGGAATCAAAGAAGAAAATTGTCCAATCTTTTGTGACAATACATCTACCATTGCTGTCTCCAACAACCCTGTCATGCATTCCAAGACCAAACACATTGATATCAAATACCACTTTCTCAAGGATCATGTTGAAAAAGGTAATATCCACCTAGAGTATGTGAGTACTGATGATCAAATTGCAGATATTCTCACCAAAGCTCTCGATTCCAAGAGATTTAGGTATCTAAGAGGAGAAATGGGTATGCTTGAACTCTAACTCAAACTTGTCCATATAATTTCTTGTACTAATGTTTGTCAAAAGTTCAATATCAAGATAGGTACACGGCAGACCAACTCACGGTCAAGCATATAACACAAACCTCTAAACTCACTTGACCGCAACTCATGTCTGCCGCATCAACTATGCTGCCGCATAAAGTCTTGTCACCTCAGTAATGATCTCTCAAAAGACTAAATATGGTAAGACCTCACCGACCGCACATGTCACGGTCGACATCTCAAGCTACCGCACATGTCACGGTCGATCTTCAAGTTACCGCACTCTAAGGCCCCAGGTAAGTCTTTCTAACTTAGAGATATCTAGGTTGCTTAGATCTAACCTACCTCAAGGGTATTAAGGTAACTTCCTCTTTTCCCTCGTTTTATTTAATTCAAATATTTTGGAGCATTAAATTTTTATTCCTTAAAATTATTTATGAGCCGTCATTAGGCTATTGACATGACACCTAGTAACCTCGCATTTAATTCGATCAGACATCCCTAGGTCACATCCGTACCTTTTGCAGAGTTAACCCTCCATCTTCCCATCATCTGACCTCTGCAAACCACCCTCCACCTCAAACCGTTCCACTTCCTTTTTATGCTCCACCACTCTCTGCATTTCACCTTTTTCAGAAAATCATCTCTCTCTCTAAAACCTCTCTCTAAAACCGTCGTTCATCTCACTCTCGATTCACCTCTATATAATGTCTAAACATCAATCCAAGAAATCTTCCAAGTCAACTGAATCCAGAGACGAAATTCCTAGTTCTATTCCATCTCAATCCGTTCCTCCAGTCGTAGTTATGGTATGAACTTCTTGAATCTCGTATTTTTTTTTTTGCGGACATTTCCCAAAAACTTTTCACATTCTCTAAGATTCATCTCATTATTGTTACTTATATGTAGTTAAAACTTTGGGTTGATTGTTTATTCATGGTTCTAGTTACTATTTCTGTAGATTTCATAAGATTTCATCCAAGTTTGTTGAATTCGATTGAGCCAAATGGATTTTTAAATTTTCGGTACTTTTCCCTTTCAAATTTCTGAGTTTAATGTTGTTTGTTTCTTGAAATTGATATGATTTTGTGCCTTTATTTACATTTCCGATTCTATCTATGACATTTTCGTTGAGTTTCAGTCACTTTCTGGGTATCTGGGTTTAGTTCGACCTATGGTGTTCTTGGTGTTCCTCTTAAGTGTTCTTCGTGTTCTTGACGAATTAACCTTTTTTGATCCTTGTTAATTTACTTGCTTTTGATATTTGTGTTTCTGCCCTATTCACATTTTGATCTCGTATTGGTCTAACACCTCAATGTTTGCGGTATTGTTGTTAACTTCTTTGCCTACCGCAGCCTTTTGTTACCGTGCCTCACTTGACCGCACAATCATTGCTTTACACTCTTGTCAAGTGACCGCACGACCTACCTCGTTTTCTAAACTTTAAATTTTGCTTTGTTTCAGGACTTAAACCATTTCATTCCTGGGATAGTCATTGACCATGCAGATCTCAAGAAGGATGCAATTGGCCGCAATATCTTGGGTCGCATGCACAAATCTGGAATTCTCCCTCTCTTTACCTTTGCTCAAGAATTTCATCTCCCCGCTTTTGTTGACGAACTCTTCAGTTCGGCTGTTGAAATGGAAAGTCCAGAAGAGCCTGCCGCACATCCTAAATTCCTTAAAGCCACTGTTATGGGAATCCAATTGGCCTTTGATGCTAGTGACATTGCACATGCCGTGGGAATCAAGAAAAGCAAGGACTTTGATACAATTTCACGGCAGGAGACCCTTAGTCTGGCTAAGAAACTAGCTGGCACGGCAGATATTCTAAAGATTCAAAGGAAGGATGTTGGTGAAATTATGTATCACATTGGCCATCTGGTAGATCATGCCCTATTATGCAAGACTGGCAATCATGCCAACTTTAATCACACTCAATGGATGATCTCTGCTGCTATTTATCTTGGCAAGCGATTAGATTGGGGTCAAATCATGTATGACATCCTGCGAGCAAATATTCTCTCTTATAAGGATGCGGCTGATGAAGGCGAGACCAAGTACCGCACGAACAGTAGGTTGATTTCCTACTTGATGAGTCACACAATCAGAATTAGGGAATTGTATGAGCAGAACAGGAATTATAAGGTTCCAATTCCTACCTCAAAAGACTTCTGCCGCAAATCTATGAAGACCAATTACCGTAGTAATTTTGGAGATGAGATGTACCGCTCCTATCTTCTGAGAGATCCAATTGAAGAATACATCCCTCCCAAATACTCTAAGAGAGGTCAAGCAAATCTTGGTGATAGAATGGTTAGTGATGTGGAGGCTTCCGAATTTGAACAAGACCGCAAGAATGCTGCCGCCATGAAGGCTCGTGAAAAGGGTAAGAATGTTGAACTCCCCTCTCCTCCAACTTCGGTTAAAGGCAAAGAGAAGGTTGGGGAACCGACAAGGAAGTCAAAACCAGTTTCCCAGGGCGTCAAGATTGCACCTACCGCACCTGTTCGTCCTGCCGCGCCAAAACCTCCAAAATCTAAGATCATTCCTACTGCTCCTCCAATGTCTCCTTCCCCATCCCCTGAACCTCAACCAAAATCCAAAGTCTCTAAATCCCTCTCTTCTAAACCTGCCGCACCAAAACAACCCTATGTTGTCCCTCAATCTACCGTGCCTTCCCTCAAATCCAAACCTTCTATATCCCTCAAAACAGCACCAAGTAAGGGGGAGTCGTTTGACAAGAAAAGATCCCATACCCCTAGCCCTGTCAAAGTCTCCAAAAAGGCTAAGGTGGCTAAGCAACCTTCACCTGAGGTAATCTCCCCAACCCTTTCATCTGACGAAGAAATAGTGGTTGCCCCTCCCAAAATTTCAAAGAATTTTGTTCTGGATGCCCAAGAAGCTGATATGGAAGAAGTGAGTGGATCTGAGAATGAGGATGATGCTGCCGCAGAAGAGGATGAGCAGTCTGAAGATGACACTGAAAGTGAAAAAGAGGAACAGGCTGTTGAGAAGCCTATCGATAAGGGATTGGTTGATGAAAGTTCTGAGGAAGAACATGAAGATTCTGCCGCAAGTGATAAGTCTGCCGCAGAAAAGGATATGGATGTTGAGCATGTTGAAGAAGATATTGCTCCTGAGAAGATGAGTTCTTTTGTTGTTGTTGAAGATGTTGATGATGATGAGCCAATATCACCAAGGGTTACTGTTTCTGAGCAACATGTTGAAATTCCTCCTACCGCAGTTCCTGACCCTGCCGTACCCACCCCTTTGAACGTTCAACCTGAGGCTGCCGCATCATCCACTGCTGAGCTCCTTGCCGCAGTTAAACTTTTGACTCAGATGCAGGCAGACACCCAGTCACAAGTTGATTCTCTAGTGTCTAGTATGGTGGCACTTCGAGAGGAGGTTATTGAGTTAAAATCTGATCAGGCCACTTTGAAGCGCGATGTTGCCGCACTTCCCTCCGAAATGATTGCGACCATTAAGGGGGAGAGTGTTGTGATAACAAAGGCTGTGAAGGACATCATCGGCAGAACAACTAGCACCTCTACCGCTCCTCCACCTCCTACCGCAGCTGATACTCCTTCCCTCACTCTTGCCGCGCTCAAAGATGCGCTCAGAAAACAAACTGATTACATTAGTAATAGTGTTGTTAGTGGGGTTGAGGCGGCAAGCAAAGAGCTTTCAAAGTCAATGAATGATGATAAACTCGAAGTCAAGGATGAGTTGGGAAAGGAGCTGAAGAAGTTGAAATCTTCTCTAAAAGAGGAAATAATGGTTCAAACAAATACCGCTCTTCTTTCGGTTGCTGAAAAATTTACTCCCAAGATTACCGCGATGACTGAAGCAATGAAGGTTCAAACCAACCGTATTGAGATCAACAACGTCAGAATTGAAGGACAATCTACCAAGATTGACCTCCTATCCAACCGCATCAATACGGTAATGAACAGGCTAAATCGACAAGGCGTGATTCAAGCCGCGCAGGAAGCTTTTCAAACTCCTGAAGCAGGTCACGGAAATGTTCAAGCTCACGGTGAAGAGGAAGAAGAAGATGGAATCACTGCTCCTGTTATGATTCCAGGATTGAATATCCCTGCCTACCGCTTTCCTCTTACCGCAAAATTCATTGAAGACCTCATTGATGTTGACCATATTTGATCTGACCGCATGTGGTCATGAAGATTTGATGTTTAAAACAATCTTACTTTTATGTTTTTATTCTGGGTTTGTAACTTAAAACAATATTTCTCTTTTGAGATCCTTATACTCCTGCTGCCTTAATGATTATCATCTTGGAGTATAATTATTGTGTTTGTTGCATTTCTACTCCTTCTCTGATTATTTATCTTGAAATGCTTCAAATATTTCTATCTTCTAGGATTAGTAATTTGTTTTTCTTTTTAGGATGATAGAAATCTATGACATTGGCTTAGAGTGTGCATTGACTTGGGACATGATATTTAATAAAATATTTATTCTTGAAAACATGTTTTTACCAAGTACAATGAATTAGCCTTTGTTATAGTAGGTAATGGTCTCAATCAAATAGGGGGAGATTGTTGGGTATGCTTATTATAAACCACTCCTATTACCTTAATTTGATTGATCCCATAACCTTATTTTACTCTTTGTGGACTTTAGGATATATTGTAAGAAGTACTTGTACTTCATTTAGAATAAGTCCACTTTATAGTTGAATAGGCTTAGCAGATTAGGACTCAATTTTTTCTAAGTCTGGAAAAATGAGGTAGGTCCATTGCCTACCGCATGTAACCTACCGCATGACCAAGGTGCCGCATTCTCTATGCTTGCCGCAGATAACCTTGCCGCATGGTTTCATCCTACCGCGTGAATCTCTACCGCATGGAACCTTGGTTGAAGAAACTCAAGTTTGTTCAAACTTAACCATGGTCACATTTATGTCTTTACCTTGGTTAGTTTTGAACGTTGCAAATTCAAATTTCAAATTTGAATACAACTGTCATCATAGTACAGTTGGACCACCATGACTCTGCAACAAAAGGACAACTCAGACTGAGCTCCAATTAGACTTCAACAGCTCATTGTCCTTCAACTTGGACCCCAAGTATTTCTAACGGCTAGTTTCTCCATCAAGGCTATAAATAGACCTTGAATTCTTCATTGAAAGCCAAGCTGAGATTCTAAGAGAGAAATTGCTGTTGAAATTCTTGGTGATTGAAGATCATACTCAAGATTTCCAGAATCCTTTGAATCTTCAAGCACTCAACCTTCAAGTCTTCAACAAATCTCCAGCAACCTTCAAGATCAAATCTCAAGCCTCTCAACACAAGATTCATTAGGCTCTAAAATCATATAGATTTCAAAGAGTTCTTGATTCTTACACACACACTCACCCCGATTGATCAATCACATAGATTGAATCATTAGGGATACACTGGTCTAAGTCTAGGATTGTTCTTCATAGAAAATAGGAGTTAATTCAGTTCTTCATCTTTGTAATCTGTACTCAAGAGAATTAATACATCCTCCATTCAAAATCCAAGACTGACCATCTTGGTAAAGGACGTAGATCTTTTAACAGATCGAACCTTTCCAAATCATTGTGTCATTTACTTACTGCACTTTACCTTTCTGCAAATTTACTTATTGTTCATCTTGTTCATATTGCTCTTCACTTGTTCATATTAATTTTGTTTGTCTTTTAGTGTTTGATCTTTCAGATTTAAGAACAAGTGTGAATTGTGTTTGTTTGTCTACCTCATTGCCTAAGTTAAAATCTGACTAACTTATCATCTGCCAAAAATCTCCAAGACACAAATTTTCAATCTTTCAACCTACCTCACCTTAACCTACCGCACTACTACCTACCGCATATACATCTACCGCACTACCTACCGCAAAAACTAACCTACCGCATTGAACTTATCAAAACCAACTCTTAACTTGTTTCAACGAAAACTTCCGCTGTGCATTTTATACTTGACCTTGTGGTTTTTATGTACCGCAAAACTCAAGTGTAAGCATAAAGGTTGAATTTTGAAAAAGGGTTGAAATTTTAAATAGGCTATTCACCCCCCCTCTAGCCTCTTTTCATACCCTTGTTGTGTCTCTGGGACCAACAGTACTGTTCTGATCTCTTTTCTGTCCTTTCTGCTATTTATGCCATTGTTAGGGTTTAAGGGCTTTTACAATTCTTCTTCCCTTTGAATCTCGTCTTCGGAGTGAGCCATGTAGCTCTAGGATAGACCCTTTTCTGTTATGTTTGGTATTCATAATTTCGACCCCGATGCCATGTATGGCTTTTATGAGCGCAATAATAGGATATACAGGTTGTCAGAAGGGGTATGGAAAATGTTGTCTTTGATGGCGATAGGCGACCTATTGTTTCTGAATAGAACCCCTCGAGATGACGTGAAATATCCCTCTGGCCTGTTTGCTCCGAGAGCCCTCAGTGGTAGTGCCGATGGCATCATACTTCTTAATACCTTTGACACTGTTATTCGACACATTTTTCTTCATTACGTTAAGGATAAGTCGGCTTTCCCGTCTCTATTTGAGAATGCCCCTTCCTCGGCCCCAGTAGTCGATTCGGGGGGGGGGGGGGAGACATGGCTTTATCTAGGCCTCTTGATGAGTCTAACCCCTCTGTCTCTTCTACAGGTATGGCCGGGGAGAGTACCTCTGGAAGGATAGTAGATAGGTTTGAGCCCAACGCTGCCGCTCCGGGACATGGTGCTGATGCAACGAAAGGCAAGAGTAAGAGTAATCCTGGTTCAATCTCAGTCAAAAATCCTAAGTCGGGAGCCGAGAGGATTGAGGCTCTCTATTCCCGGTATGGAGTAGACCGTGAGGAATATCGTCTGTATTATAGTAAGGCTGTTCCCTTAGATTCAGATGAGAAGATCCATAGCTTTTACTATGATCAGGCCGTGGTCTCGTTTTTCTTTAAGCAGTTCGAATTAGGATTGAGGCTTCCTCTTGACCCTTTTATCAATGAATTTCTGGAGTCCTGGGAACTAATGCCTGCTCATATCGGAGCGAATGCCGTCAGATATCTGGTTAGTTTCATTGTACTGTGTCGCAGCCTCAGCTTTGAGCCGTGTATGTCTGCCTTTGACCATTTTTTCAATGTGAGCTACAACAAGACCACAAGGACTTTGACCATCAAATCTGATCCGTCCAAACCCAAGATCATCTCCCCTATTTCCGGCACCGTAAGTAAGGTGTCGGGGTGGAATTCTTATGTGATTAGGGTTGAGTCCCGCTTTGGTTGGGAGTTCGCGGTCCCGTCCTACTCACCATGTCGTCCTACCGAGGTCCACAAACCTGCATGGAGTGATGATTTGAATGCAAAACTTAAAGAATTTTCTGCTCTTGGTACGCTTGTTTGGAGTGAGTTGGAGAGGGACCCTCGGTATTATGTTCAGTCTGGGTTGATGAAGGGTCCTATAGATGGCATTGTTCCCAAGGTCGACGTTCTGAGAGGGAATAGGTTTCCGGATTGGATAATTCACCCGAATTTTGTTTTTCTTCATGAGTGCGGGCGTTGCAAGGAGCAGAACAATATTTGCCTCCGAGTTGAAGATACGATAGGCTGTAATCGTTTAATCCTTGCTCTTTTTTCCTTGATTTTTATCTCGTCTCGGTCTGATACTTATCTTTTTATGCAGTTCTGACCATGGAGCAAATTGAGGAAATTGAGATTGAGGAGGTTGTTCCCGTTGAGGCGGCTAGGTTGAAAAAAGAGAGGTCTAGGACGGCGGCCCTGGAGAAGCGTCACGCCGACATGGAGACTAGACAAATCTTGCTTCAGAATAAGGAAGGCTCTGCGGTACCTCTGACAGACCTAGTTGAGACTGGTAAAGATGCTGAGGATGTGGCCCCCGAGACTGAGAAAAGCCCTACTGCCAGCCAGTCTATTGGTCAGAGCCATAGTCAAGGCCTCCAAGCTGCAACTGAGGTGGACCAGGGAGATTCCTTTATTCATCAAAAGAGGCCGAGGGAAGATGTCAGGGAAACCCGAGCTTAATCTGCCAAAAGGGTGGCTCCATCCACTCATGACTCCACATCCACCATGGTTACTCATGAAGACGAGGTGAAGCGTTGGGTTAATAAGTTTGGCGGAGTTCCCATTCTGTCAGGCATTGATGTGGCGGCCCGCTCCGGTCTTTCTTTTAAAAAGGGGGGCCCAGTGATAAAAAGAGCCATGAATGCCGACACTATAAACCAGCTGGCGGCCGAGAGGCTCACATCTCAGCAAATGCTGAACCGCAAGGGCCTTATTCTTAGTAAGGTATTGCTTCTGGCTATCTCGGTCCTTATATGTTCCTCTTGTATCTGCTCATTTCTCCCTATTGTGCAGCTTGCCTCCCTTGCTCAGGTCGACTACACCATGTATCGTCAAGCCTATGAAACCTTGAAGGAGAAGGAAGCCGAGGTGGTGAAGCTGAAAGATCTCAATGGTGAATTGAACGGTAGGGTGATTTATTTGGAGCAGGAGAATGCCTCTCTTGATGCCTTCCATCGCCAGTCTCAGGCCGAGGTAGCCACTTTAAAAGAAACCTTGTTGATTTCGAGGACGGATGTTGAGGAGGAGAGGAAGCGTGCTGAGATTCTTGCCGGCGAGAAGGTCACAGCAGAAGAGAAGCTTGCTTTGCTAGAAGACCGGTATGCTCGTTTAGAGGAAAGTGTGGTGGAGAGAGAGAGAGCCGCCGTTGAAGCTTACAAGAAAGGGCCTCAATTTAGGGAAGATTTGAGCGACCGTGTCGGCACAGTTTACAATGATGCTTGGTCTAACTTGACTCGTCTTCTGTACATCGACCCCGAAGTCAACGTGCCTTTGGAGAAGTGTGCTCGTCTTTTTCAGCAGGATGCCTATAGCGTTGAGGCAAGGGCGGCTCATTCCTTGGTTCCGTTTTCTGAAGGTGCTCTTAGGATCATTAAGGCCCGAGACCGTAAAGCTAATAGGACTGTTTGGGACCCGCCTGCACTTGATCCTGATAACTTTGAGAAACTTTTGGAAAGAGCTGCTGCTGATGCCAAAGCCGGTATGGATTAGGCAGCTTTGTGGGTTTGGAACAATTCTTAGTATTTTGTATGCCTGGTCGTCCAAAACAATTTATTTTCTGTTGCTACTTTTAAGTATTTATGTGACTTGGCCCAGTTCTTGGGGAAGTCGAAACACTTGAACTTTTAACATTCGTATGCCTCAGTCCAGTGTTTAACTGGAGGGCGCAAATACTTGTTTAAGCAGGAATTTGTTTACCTCGTTTTGAGGTGTAAGTTAACCTGCTTCCTTAACTGTGTAGTTAAGCGTCACCTCGTCATTTGTTCGTGTTACTTTATCTCGGTTTAAGATGTCTTAACACTGTCTAAAATGACGCTTTTCGTATTCGATTAAGTCGGTGTTTGTAAGGACTAACTCATGACTAGTCTCAAATTGTTGTGGGGCCTAGATGTAATAATCTTTAACCCGAATTTGAGAGTACTAGCCGATAGAATTAGGTTTTGATAGTAGCCATGTTAGGCTACGCTTGTAGGCCGTGGTCGTTCACCGTAATGGCCGTGACGAGCGTTTGGGAGCTCGGTTTGAACTAACTCATGGCTAGTCTCAAATTGTCGTGGGTACTAGATGTATCAATCTTAGCCCAAATTTGAGAGCACTAACCGATAGAATTAGGTTTTGATAGTAGCCGTGTTAGGCTATGTTTATAGGCCGTGGTCGTTCACCGTAATGGCCGTGATGAGCGTTTAGGAGCTCGGCTTGAACTAACTCATGGCTAGTCTCAAATTGTCGTGGGTACTAGATGTATCAATCTTAGCCCAAATTTGAGAGCACTAACCAATAGAATTAGGTTTTGATAGTAGCCGTGTTAGGCTATGTTTGTAGGCCGTGGTCGTTCACCATAATGGCCGTGACGAGCGTTTAGGAGCTCGGTTTTAACTTGACTAGTCTCAAATCGTCAGGGGATTTAGACGTCAGTCTTGCCAAGATTTGAGAGAACTAGTTGTCAGGATCAGTTCAAGTCGTTGGAAGTCGAGACGTTTATTCTTATCTACGAGGGACCTCAGCTTTGTTGAATAACAGGTGTACCGTGATTACAAGGTCAAAGATTGTAGAAAGAAACTTTATTGATAAAATCAAGCTAGAAATATCCAAACTAACTAATGCTATAAGCTAGATATTAAAATCTAAGAGAGGAAATAAATATCTATTCTAGAAAACAATAAAAGATAGGGTGCCGAGGTATTACTGATAGTATCTCCTTAAGTGTTCCGAATGCCATGGGTGTTTAAGCTCTTTTCCTTCCGGAGTTTTGAGCATGTAGGCCCCTTCTCTGATAACGTGAGTGACGATGTATGGACCTTCCCAATTCGGAGAGAGCTTATTCTGTTGATTCTTCAGGTGTGTCGACTCGATTTTTCTGAGTACCCAGTCACCAACTTCAAAAACTCTCTTCTTTACTTTGTTGTCATGGTAGGCTTTGGTCCTTTGCTTATAATTGATCATTCTTAGCTGAGCCGTTAACCTTTTTTCTTCCACTAGGTCTAGGTCCAGGAGTCTGTTACATTCATTGACTGCCTCGTCATAATTGGTGACCCTGAAAGTTGGTAGGGCCATCTCGGCTGGAGCCATAGCTTCAGATCCATAGCTTAGTGCAAAGGGAGTCTCCCCAGTCGGCCCCCGAGTGGTTGTACGAACTGCCCATAGAGCCAGGGGGAGGTCGTCCAGCCACTTTCCTTGGCTTCCTTCCAAGCTTTTGGTAAGGGCCCTCAGTATCAATTTGTTTGCTGCCTCGGCCTGCCCATTACCTTGAGGATGACCGACCGATGACTTCTTGTACCTGACTCCCAATCTAGTTAGCTCCTTCGTGAAGGCCTCAGAGAATTGGAGCCCGTTGTCGGTCACAATAGAGTGTGGAACGCCAAATCGACACCAGATATAATCATGGATGAAATTGATAGCGTTTTCTTCTGTAATCTTAGCCAAAGGCTTAGCCTCCACCCACTTGGTAAAGTAGTCGACTGCTACTATAACGAACTTGTTGCTCCCCTTGGCCAGAGGAAAGGGCCCAATGTGTCGACCCCCCACATGTCGAAAGGCCAGGTCGGTATGACGAGGCTCTGCTCCACCGGTGGTACCTTGGGTAAGTCCGAGAAACGTTGGCACTTGTCACACTTCTTCACATAGACTTGTGCTTCTTCTCTCAAGTTTGGTCAGTAATAGCCGAGAGTGATTATTTTGTCGGCAAGGGTCCTGGCCCCTGGGTGTCCTCCACATATTCCTTCATGTACCTCGGCCAGTAGCTTTGTGGTGTCTTTGGGAGAGACACATCTAAGGAGGGGCTTTGAGAACGACCTTCGATACAGGATGTTGTTCCAGACAATGTACCTGGCTGTCTTTTTCTTTATTGTTTTTGCCGACAACTCGTCTTCTGGCAACTTGCCTTTTTCGATGTAGTCCTTGTAGTCTTCAATCCAGGTTCTTTCTTCATCATCAAGAATCAAGATTTCTAATCTTTCGTAAGCAGGCTCGTAGGCATAGATGATTAATGGATTGGTTTCTTCCGATGTGGCCATCTTGGACAACAAGTCGGCCTCTTGGTTGTGTTCTCGTCCTACCTGCCGTATTTCCCAGAACTCAAAATTCTTAGTCAGATTCAAAACGAGGTCCCTGTATTTGGTCAGCATGTGGTTCTCGGTGTTGTATTCTCCCTTCACTTGGTTCACCACCAGTTGGGAATCACTGTAGGCCACCAACTTTTTTGCCCCAAAGAATTTTGCCCTTTCTATTCCCATGATCAAGGCTTCATACTCTGCCTGGTTATTTGAAGCGGGGAATTTGAATCTGATGAAGTCACGGGCTACATGCTCGCCGCCTGGACTAGTTAAGTACACTCCGGCTCCACTTCTATCCTTAGTTGTTGATCCGTCAGTGAATAAGATCCAACAATCATTTGGTAGTTCCTCAAGCGGTTACCTATCCATGGGAAACTTCCTCTTCCTGTTAATTGGCGTATACTCGCTCGAGAACGAAGTCTCAACAAGAAAGTCAACCAAAGGTTGCGCCATCAAGGTCTTCCTCGGTTTGTAGGTTATATCGAACTCGGTCAATTCAATGGACCAGTTCAATAATCTTCCTGAGCTGTCCATCTTGTGCAAAATCTTCCGGAGCGGTGTGTCGGTGTACACCGTGATGGGATGGGCAGAGAAATAAGCGCGTAGCTTTCTGGCAGCAATTACCAAGGCATAGGCTATCTTTTCGGCGTTGAAGTATCTGCTCTCGGTATCTGATAAAGCTTTGCTCACATAGTAAACTGGCCTCTGAACTCCGTTGTCTTCTCGTACCAGTACGGCCGCCACGGATCTATCTGAAGCCGCAAGGAACACCGAGAGTATTTCCCCCATAATTGGGCTGCTGAGCAATGGTGGTGAGCCTAAATACTCCTTTAATTGATGGAATGACGCCGAACACTCTGGGGTCCAGTCGAAGTCTTTTGACCCTTTTAAAGCCTTGAAGAATGGTAACGACTTCTCTGCCGATTTGGCAATGAATCTGCCTAGGGCGGCTACCCTTCCATTTAACCTCTGAACTTCTTTGATGCATGTCGTCTCCTTCATGTCGACTAGGTCCTGGATCTTTTCTGGGTTTGCTTCAATGCCGCGCTGTGACACCATGAAATCGAGGTACTTGCCTGCTGTCACCCCGAAAACGCATTTGCTAGGGTTGAGCTTCATATCGTTCTCCTTCAGGTTCCTTATGGTCTCGGTTAAATCGGGGACGTGACTCCCAGACCTGGTCTTTATTACCATGTCGTCTATATAGGCCTCCATGTTCCTGCCGATCTGAGACTTAAACACTTTGTTTACCATCCTTTGATAAGTGGCTCATGCATTCTTGAGGCCGAAAGGCATCATCACATAGCAGTAGATCCCTCCAGCTGCTTGGAAGGCGGTTTTCTCAATGTCGTCCTCGGTCATCTTTACTTGGTGATATCCAGAATAAGCATCCAAGAAACTCAAAGTTTGATGTCCAGCAATGGAGTCCACCAACTTGTCGATCCTGGGCAATGGATAGCTATCCTTCAGGCAGGCCTTGTTGAGATCCGTGAAGTCAACACACATTCTCCACTTGCCGTTCTGTTTCTTTACCATGACAACATTAGCTAGCCATTCTGGGTATGTCGCCTCTCGGATGATGCCGGCTTTCAGCAGCTTGTCCACCTCGATCTTAATTGCTTTTTCTTTTTCTGTAGAGAAGGCTCTTCTCCCTTGCTTGACGGGCTTGAAGAACTTGTCAACTTCTAACTTGTGGAGAGCTATAGCTTCTTTTACTCCAACCATATCTTCTACTTTCCATGCAAACACGTCCAAGTTGTTTTTGAGTAGGTTGATGAGCTCTTCTCTCTCTTCTTGAGGGAGTTGTCTCCCAATCTTTATTTTCTGCTCCGGGTAGTTTGGGTTGGTGATGATCTCTTCTAACTGATCAACCGGTCTCAACTCGGGTCCTTCTCTGAACTCTAGGGTTTCCACGATGATCTGCTTTACTCTCTCTTTGTCCTTGCCGTCTAGGGTCAAGTTTTCCAGATCGAGTCGACCTATCTCGGCATCCTCGTTAGTGAGTACTGTGGCCCCCGAGCTTGGGACGAGGGCGAGGTTGGAGGAACTCGGCTCGTCCGAAGCTATGTTCATGGAAATACAGCCAAAACCGTCTATCCCGTAGGTGACCTCTCCTTCTGTTATGACCTCGTCATCATCAAGTACCACCCATTCTTCAGGCATGTCCACTGTTATCACGCCGATGTTGGGGGCTGTAGATGTGACCGTGGTTGATTTGGATATAGTTATGCTTCTGTCTGGGGTATCAATCTCCATCTTTGTTCTTGCCTTTCTGGATCTCAACACGTGCTCCAAAAAATGCTTGGGGTTACCGGGGACGCAACCTATACCTTCTGGGGTGGGAAACTTCACCCGTTGGTGAGGTAGGGAAGCAACCATCCCCAATTTTCCTTGACTGGGAGAGCCGAGGATAGCATGGTAGTCACTAGCCAGATCCATAACGATGAAAGTGATTGTTGCCGATGTCTTATAAGGATATTCCCCGACTTCTAGTAGCAAGTCCACGGTTCCCTTAGCCTCGGCCTTGTGGTTTGTAAAACCTTCCAATCTCCCGTTGTATGGGCTTAACATAGTTTCTGGAAATTCCATCTCCTTGAAGGTTTTGTAATAGAGCACGTCCTTAGCTGCACCAGAGTCTATCAAGAGCCTTTCCGACTCACAGTTATCAATTCGGCCCGTGATAACCAAAGGTTGTTCTCTCATGGACCTGTTCCCGGCCAGCTCATTAGGGGAAAAGGTGATTACCTCCTCTCCTTTGTGGATCCAGGGAGGGATGTGGTAGACCTTACTGAGCTCGAAGATCTGCTCCTTCAGTCGTGTATTTGAAGGAATTTCTTCCCTGATAACACCGATCAATTTGGCCCGAGGTGGTCTATCCTCTCGGTCATCTCTTCTCTCGTCTTCTCTTGGACGTTTGTTATCCTTCTTTGCTATGAATTCGTCTAATTTTCCTTGGTCGGCCATTTTTTGTAGTATTTTCTTCAAGGCAAAACAGTTGTCGGTCTCGTGGCCGTTATCTCGGTGGTAGGCACAGTACTTATTCATATCCCGGGGAAACTTTGGATTGTCCTTGAGAGGTTTTGGATTGGGGAGATTCACCAAACTCATAATCTCAGAAATCGGCTTTGTGAGGGGGGTGTAGACCTCGGTTCCCCTCGTTCTGTTCTTTCCTCTATTTCCCCCACCATTATTACCTTGTGGCAAGTCGGTGGAGGGCGGCCTGCTTTCCCTTCCCCGATCTCGGTCTCTGTACCCTGACAACCATTTCTTTTTTTCTTCAGCGGTTGCTGTTGCGTAGGCCATCTGGTATAGCTCTGCCTTCGTAAGAGGTTCTCTTACTGACAATTCATAGGTGAGCTCCTCTGACCTTTGTCCATTATAGAAACACATGATGATCTCCCTGTCGGTGAGTCTTTCTTCTATTGAGTCGGCCAAGTCCCTAAACCTGTTGTAAAAGCTCATGGTTGACTCATTTTCCCCTTGGACTATGTTTCCTAGGTCAGATAGCCTCTTCTTCCTGGCTCCCGCAGTGGCAAAATACTCTAGAAAACCCGTCTTCAATTTAGAGAAGGAATTGATGCTCTTCTTCTCTAGATCCATGAACCAGGATCGGGCTGCCCCAACTAACGTACTAGCAAGGGCTTTGCAAAGTACGTCGTCTTTGTTGGAAACCAAGGCCATCATGCCCTCGAAATATTGGAGGTGATCCATGGCATCAGAATTGCCTGAGTATTTGTCGAGATGAGGAAGTTTTAGCCGGGGGTTAGGTGGAGAATCTTTAATCCACTGAGCGAAAGGACGCATCGCATCATAGTCGATCTTGACCTTCCTTTGTCCCTGGTTCATCTCAATGTTTTCCATTCTCTCCTGCAGATCTAAAATGACCTGTTCACTGAATCCCGAGCTACGATGGGAACTTTTCGGCCTATCCCTTTCTTTATCTCGGCCTCTTCCATCAACTCGGCTTATGTCTGGATCATCACGGTGTCGTCTCGGAGGAGTGTGACGAGGCGGGTCTTGTCTTAGTGGGATCTGTTCTTGGTTTTGCCATCGGCGCCTCTCTCCTAGATATCTCACATCTGGAGATTCAGCCTCCTCTTCTCTCCTGCGGTTTATCTGATCTCTCAGATCACCGACATCGGGATTGACTGGGCCGAGTCGGCCCTCCAGTCGGCTTGGTGGAGCTGCTTGGTTTCCTGGGGGTGCATTGCGCGGTCCCTGATGACGTTTGTCATCAGTACGCGGGTTTCCCCTACGTTCACTTCTTTCTCCGCCTCCGAAAGCTCCCCTTGTATCAGAGGGCTGGGTGAAGGGTGCTAAAGAATAATCGGGATCGAATTCCAGGAGAACCCTTTGAGCATCGGCCAGTTGCTGAAGGGTTGAAATATTTTGGTGTAATAGCGTCCTTCAATCAATAGGTGGAGGCCTGGAAGGACCAGCTTCGGAAGGTTGAGGGCGAGAAGGCGTCCGTCTCCGTCGCCCATATTGATTAACCACCTCAGGTGGTGGCCCTCGTGATCGGGTATGCATTCCGCCCCCCTGAGGCGGAGGGGGGAGACCTTGATTCTGGACATTGTTATTTGCCCCGTTAAGAGGCGGTGGCGGATTGAGAGTAGCGTCTGGGGTAACGCTAGCTTCTCGACCGTCGGCGCGAACTTCAGACATGAGGAAATTTGTGGTTTTTCCGAACAAAAAGGTTCTCCAAACGAACGTTTCCCGGCAATGGAACCAAACTGATGCTGCCAAAAACGTGTCGGATCAGCCCTTCGTCTAGTGGTTCGGATAAATCCAGCAATGAGAACCCTCCTGTCAGATCTGCGCACAAAGAACAAATGTAAACTACGCCGGGGCTCCACCGGCGAAGGCCCTCCGGCGTGAGAATAAGTATTTGGGTAGTAAATATGAGTGTAGAATCAATTGACTAGTAGAGAGTCTAAAAGTTCATTACCTGTTTCCCGTGTAGAGGACCTGTTTATATAGGTATGGGTGTAAGAGTCCTGACTTGTTAAGAAAGCCAGGGAGCCCGTGTTAATGTGGGACTCGTATTCCTTGGAGATAGACTCCTGATAAGGATGAGTAATATCCCAGTTATCTTGTAGAAAAGATATCCTTGTTTAGATAAGGATCCTCACTGTTAGAGTTGTGTTATGACTCTTGTCAGTGGACTCCCTACGATAATGGGAGGCTTCTGATGTATGTCGGCCCGTCATCTAACTCGGCTCGTCATTGAGGCCGGTTAGGGATTGGGCTACTAGTAACTCGTTCTAGGCAAGGTCTGCCTGATCGGCTTTATTGATGTCGGCCTAAAAGCCTAGTCGTCTGGTGAATGGCTTCTCGGTATAGGCCTTTTAGGTGTACGGGCCCAGAGCATATGGGACCCATTTACCCAAGTCGGTTTATGTCGTTCAGGGTCATCTTTTTAGCATATCATATAGATCAAATCAATTACCCTTTCTAAGATTTGTCATTAAATCTCTACCATGCAAAAACCCTAATATTCATATTCTTAAATCATGCATAGATTAAGTTTTAATAATCCAAAATCAATTAAATAAATTTTAGGATGTGAGTTTTGATATTACCTTGAGTTAGAACGGATTAATCTTCAACAACAATGGCGGAAATTTTTCTTCTCCCTCCTTCCTTGGTGCGGCTGCTGCTAGGTAGACTAGGGTTTAGGTTTTTTTTTTTTTTTTTTTTTTTGTTCCTTTTGATAATTAAAGAATAACCTAATTTCACTAACCCAAGTATTTATACTTTGGATGGTTTATTAATTTGGGTTGGGTTTATTAATTAAAACCTTCGGGCCAACCCATTCCTTTCGGCCCACTCATTAATTAACTTATTAATTCTAATTTTTTTATTTAACTAAATTAATGTTACCAATTAAAATAATTAAAAGAAAAATGCGGGTATTACAAATATCTTCAGAGAAGCTTACTAAGGAAGCCTTACTAATTATGGATAGTGTTTATCGTTATGGAAGTTTATAGAGGAAGCCAATTTCCACCTATAAATAGTAGGATCTAGTTTTCATTTCAAAAGACTTCAGAAGTTCTTAACTTCTACCTTTCTCTCTTGTACACTCTCTTTATAATAGTCTTCAAATAAAATAATACTCCCTCCGTCTCAAAATAGATGTCGTTTTGGGAGTTAAATTTTGTCTCAAAATACTTGTCGTTTCACTATTTTCAAAGCTTTTTTATTGCTCTATACAAATTATACCCTTAATAATGATAGTAAACTATCTCTTACCTAACCGTTTAATTGCCTAGGTAGTTGAATTACTTTAGGGGTATTTGGGACTTTTTCATATGCATTAATGACATTTCTTAATATGTGTGAAACACTCCAAAACGACATCTATTTTGAGACGGAGGGAGTATATATTGAGATTATGCTCTTGGTTCTCTAGTTTTATAACAATCTGCTCATTTTCAAATTTCACTAAACAAAGTGAATTTGTTATTTGTGGATACTTATTTGGGATTAAACTCAATTATTTTTTTAAATGAGTTTTTTTTTATGTTAATTTATAATGCCACGAGAACTACAACTAGGTCCGTAAATAGGCTAACATAAATCTCCCTAACGGGATTCAAACTCATAATCTCCGCATGAGAAGCTAACACCGGATACCGTTTGAGCTAGAGCTCTTTGGTTTATTAAGGGTTAAACTCAGTCCAGCCTTGAAATTTGCTTAATGATCATAATTTTATTTTCAATCATAGCTACAAAAATGATAAAAATTACTTAGTGAGAAGACATATTTATTCCAGAAAAAATATTTTATCCAAACCGAAGAGAGTAGTAGCAGTACAAGGCAATGTGACGGTTGGGGCAGTTGGATAATACATTTACACAATTTTTGGCAAACTAATTAAACTCGGTAGAAGTACTACTAGCTTGTGGATTTTAATAATTATGTCTCATACTTTTTTTTTTCGAAAGAATTATGTCTCATACTTTAATGGCCATCACTTGCCTCCTTTTTATTGTTGAGATATTGTTGATAATATTTTGTCTTAATTCCAAAAACAAAAACTGTAATAATGAGAGCATGGGATTAATCGATTAAATTAAAAAACATTATCATGAGCGATGTTTGGATCAAAATTAACAAATTATAGTTGTCTCGGAATAAATGTCTTACTTTCTATTTTCATTTGTTCTAAATAAATGTCGTTTTACTAAAAATAGGGTATGAAGTTTGGTGATCTTCCTATACTGCCCATTCTAATAGGCACAAATATAACAATGTCATAAGTAGTGTCACTCTACTCATATAAATAGACTGAGGCAATCAAATAAACATAATTAAAAACTTAATAACATTGACTTGTCAAGTATAACATTTATTTCGGGACAGGGTGAGTAATACATTGAATCAAAGTATTTGAAAGAATGCTCGATTTTACATTGAAAACAAAACTGGACTTCATGAATGAAATGAAGATTTTATAAAAATTGTCACCCTTGATTCAATATTAACAGATAAAATTATCCACTAACAATATCTACTAGAATAAATTTACAGTAAGTGCGAATGCTTGCTTAATTTTACCAATTTGTTGATTCCCATTTAACAATAATTGAATTTACAAATTTCCTTTAAATAGCAATAATCGTTCCTAAAATCTTATTGAAGCACAAAGGTCTCATTTGTTGGTGAATAATTATGAAGCACCAAACATAATCATATTGCAATAATTGTAGACTTCATATAAATGAAATACATGGTGACTTTGGACGACAGCCCAATACTCCATCCAATTTTTTAGGAATAATATTACTATATTAGGTTATGACCTTTTATTTTTAGTTATCCAGCAGTTTGGAGAGCAGTTTGGAGCATGTTGTTTTGTTTCAGCAATCAATCAGAAACGATGGTTATATCATTCCCGTAAACTTCCACACGGTCAAAATTAAATATCATTAAGAGACTATCATTTTATTTATTTGAGTGTTCTTTTTTATTACACTTGTACTAGGTTGCATTGAAGTTACTAAATAACTTATTGAACACGCTGAGACTATTAACACACGACCAGCGTACCTTAACACTAACACTCTTTAACACGCGACTGGCGTAGCGTACCTTAACCTTAACAATTTGAGTGTTCTTTTTTATTACGCTTGTAATTTTATTTTTATTTTTTTATTATCATAACATAATTAAATAAAAAATGTGATTTTTTACAAGGAGTATGAATATTAAGGAGTTATTTTTCTTTAAATATAAAGAGCCAGTCATATAAAAAAGCTGTTTTACACTAAGAGATGTGTAAAATTTATTTTATATTAATAGATTCATTTTTACATTAAGGGGTGAAAACAAGTTTTACACTAAAACGAGTGCAAGACAAGTTTTTCTCGAGATTTTCACAAATATTAATATTTACATTGACACAATAATGTAATAAAATATGAAAGAGAAGAAGTTTAAGTTGATCTTGTGAAAAAGGTGTTTTAGCTTAAGCAAAGGAAAAAACATGTTTTTCAAAAGCCACTGGCGTTTTTTTTTAAAACAAGCGGTGGCATTTTCGTAAATAACTGAGAGCATCGTAAATGGTGAGTGTTAATATTACAAAGTGCCAATAATTCAAACTGTCGTTTATAAACATTGGAATTGACACTTTTCATAAGTGTCAGCGTTAGTTTTTAGAAGTGTCAGCCATTACACTGGCACTTTTTAACATTGATACTGACACTTATTAAAAGTGACAGTTGTAGTGTCAATAAGTGACAGTGTCAGTGTACATGTGCTGACATTTTTTTACACTAGCACTGGCACTTACGATCCGCGCTAAACAATTTTTTGTTAATTACAAAAATGCCACAACACCAACTTAAAAACACGTTGTACGCGAAAAAACAAGTTTTTTCTCAGATTTTCACAATAAGTTTAACGTATTGGTTTTTTTTTTTTTGGGACACGCGGCTTGGTTTCCTGGATTAGTGCAGTTGTGGGGCCATATGGTTTGACCAAAAATACGTACACATTACGGTGTGATGCTTCTTTTTAGGTTTGGAATATACGGCGACGTGAATTCACTTACCGGTTTTCCACAAAAAGCCTTACTCCACTTACTTGGCGACGGCTCTAATTACCGTCCACTCTTCATTTTGAAGGATACCATTCGGCTTTCGGTCACGATCGAAATTGATAAAATTCTCAGAAAAATAGTTTAATTTTTTATTTTAATTTTTATTATTTTAATTTTTATTGTTAACAAAAATAAATTTTGATCAAATATTAGTGTCAATTTAATGATCACACTATAATTCAAAAAATTATTATTGGTAAATCACTTAATGATTTATCAATTACAAATTTTAAAATTTCACTAGAATGATTAGATCGTCACCAATGGTTGGTCAAAGATCATTTTTATTGACCATAAAAAGTCAAAATGAGACTATTTTTAAGGGACAGAGGGAGTATCGTTTTAAGTGTTTTTTTTTATGATGTCAACGCCGTAAGGAAGCGAGGATATGGATCGAAACCTAGCGCGCACCGAGGGTGAGACTTGACTTTATTACTAGGCCACGCCTTTGGAGACAAGTGTTTTATTTAGAATTGTAAATATTTAAAATACAATTTTATAATGATTTTTTAATTAATGAGATATATTTGTTATACTCATATCAATTAACACATTTTTTTTCTTTATTATACTATTTATACCCACAACACTTTAATATTTTACTCTCTACGTTTCAAAATATATTCCCTCCGTCCCAGATAAAGTGAGTCTTTTGATCAACTTGATTGCACTTTGAAAATTAATTTGAAGAATAAATAATGATCGTAAAGAAAATTTAAAAATTGTTATTGTATCATGATTCATAATATTTTCAATAAAAATTTTCAGATATTAATATGATAAATATTTTTAATTTTAATTATTAGTCAAAGTGTAATCAGGTTTGACTAAAAAATTCACTTTGTCTGGGACGGAGAGAGTATGTATTAGCGTATACTCCGTATATGTATCTTTGGTGTGTATCCGAAATATATTTTATGTAAATCGAATTACTATTATTTAGGTAGGATAATATTCTCAAATTATTTTATTTTATCTTTTCCTTAGTTAGATTAGTTATTGACAATAAAAAAAAAGATAATATTTGCAAATTATTCTACTACAACTACAGAGTATTTCACGTTAAACTGAAAAACATTTATTTTTAAACCAAAAAAAAAAAAAAAACATCGATAGTCAAAATAGTTTTTGTCGTTAATTTGATTTAACCATTGACTTAATTTCAAGTTATCGACAATCAAAAAATAAATCTGATTTATGACTAGCTGTAAGATGATATCGAATGTCATCAAACAATGATAATTGATTAACATATTATTATGACTTTGGTATTATTCTACCAACAAAACCAATAAAAAAAAGATAATGAAATATAAAATAAAAAAGGAAAAGAGAAGAAAATTAAATAATGCACCTCAATATTACAATAAAATCATGCCACGGTCACACCCTCACATGCAAACGTTGAATTTCTCCGCTATATATGAATGAGCATTACTTTCGGGCAATCAAATAAGTATATTGTAACAATGTTCTGGCAAGAACATGGATATTAGGTATGAAAAATATTTTTGTGTAGAGATATTTCCAGATTTATCAATATTTTTTAAAATGTGCTTTATTCATTTTCACAGTACCGATACATTAATAAGATTTCAATAAAACTCATTTTTTTTTATATAAAATGTAACAATTATTTTGAGACAATTTAAAATAAGTGTAAAATTTAATGCGAGACAGAGAGTAATGCATGTCCCTACGGAATAAGTTAATCGGAGTAATTTATTGCATCATAGCCTCTCTCAAATTGTCCACACATTTTTGGTTCGGAAAAGATTTTTTCTCATTTGTTTTATTGATCTCCTCATTTAATTCTCCATAAACATTTTTTTTCTTTAGTATTTTTTTTCCATGTGCCACTCTGTTGCAAAAACTATTTTAGTAAAAATTTGATAACCAATTTTATATCACCATCTCTGATCCCTTTTGCACACCCTAATGAATCTCAACACCACATGCAGACCTTTTTGTTGACGAGGAATAATTTCTTTTATGATTTTGCTAATTCATTGGTTGGGTGAGAATGAGTCACATTTTTCTTCTTTTTAAATTATATGATTAAAATCATTTAAAAAAATAAAATTAAAAAAAAAAATGTGAAACCTATCGAATAACTACTTATCTCGATCGTATGATCAAAAGAAAAGGAAATATAATTTCATCTCACCAGCTTGTTACAGTGGAGGCCGGAGGGAGGGGACATCGGTTCCAAACTCCCTCTTTACTTTTTCATTTTAAATAAAATGGAGACTCTCATTTCATAATATTATATTATACCCTACTAAATTCTGAAATAAAGGTATTCCTTCAATATATTGTTCCATACTCCTATACTATATATTGTTAGAGTTGTGTGTGATTGCTTTGAAATGGACTAAAGAGAATATTGTAGGGCCAAGGCCCGCAAAGGCGTCCGCGCAAGCATCAGAATTGGCAAATTAGCTCTCTAAGAGCAAAGCAGCCGCCCTTGGGGTTTGAGCGTGCTTATACAGGCCCGCAAAGGAGGGTGCCTAGCTCCGTATTTTTAGTTAATTTGCCGGTTTTAGACTAGGATTTGTGAAAACCCTAGGGTAGCAGGTTATGAGTATAAATACTCATAAGCCTCCATCATTGTTAAACATGCATAGAACATAGAATAAAATAAACTTATTTTTTGTGGTTATATCCGGTGATTACTAGATATACAGTTTTCTAGGGTATGTAGATAATCTGTAACAGTTGTTCTTGATCTTTATAGTAATAATATTGTTTTCCATTAGTCCGTGAAAGTAGCCAATAGATTATTAGTGAAGCACATTAAATTTTTGTGTTTTTGTTTTTGTTATTTTTTCATCTTGTTTGATCCAATTATAAGATACATGATGTTAAGGGTTTGTATTGCTCTATGAGCATTGGCAAGAAAAAATGGATCATACAAAATTCTCCCTCCATCTCAATTTGTTTATTATTAATATTAAGACACTTTGTGCATAAATTTAGATTAATTTAAATGTTTTAATGATAATTTAAACTTGTTATCGATACACAATTATAAATACTATCAATAGCAATTTTTATATGTTTACTAGGATAACAGTTACTGTTCATGGTATTTCGTGAGGGAAGGAGATTATTTTTGTACAAACGTAATATGAGTTGCCTTTATGTGGATTAATTTGTCACCTTTTATCTTTACTAAAAGTTTGATGCATATTTTTTTAAAAAAAGAAAAAGGTATGATGCATAAATAGGTACGATGGCCATTTCGGGACGGAAGGAGAATATTTGGTACAAAATATGATGCATAAATTCGTAAATGGATTTAATTTGTTTGGCCAAACAGTGATGGTACCATTTTTTAATTGACTCTAAAAGAAGTACACTACCTACCTGTTTGAAGAAGAAATATTGCTGACATGTAGAATTAATGATATGCATAATTGAGATCATATTAAGACTTTCCTAATTAAAAAGCTTGAAGTAGAAAGGAAAGCCGTGAATATTAAGTTTTCCAACGTGTAAATCATCGGTGAGTTTGGGATTGCGTGTAAAACTTTTCTCACAGTGATAATGATAGAGCTCTTTTTATTAAATTAAAGGGCATTTACCATATAGTCCATCAACATAACCTTATTTATATCTTAAGATAAATAATATTTTGACTAACCATATAGTCCCTAGCTTTCATCTTCCTCAACATTTTACTAACTACACCCTCTCAACATGTTACTTTCACCCCAACCACTATCACCTTAGGCTACCCCTCACTACCTTCTCCAGTCAACTACTCCGGCGACCACCATTTCCGGCGCCCACCAACTCCGGCGCATTTTTTTTTGGCTTCAGTGTCCTTCCTGCGACCAAACAGTTGAGAACTTATTAGTAAGTTCTCAGTTGTCAAGTAAACTACTAAGAACACAAACAACTCCGGCGACCAAACAACTGAGAACTTATCAGTAAGTTCTCAGTTGTCAACTAAACTACTAAGAACAAGAACAACTCCGACGACCACCAACTCCGGCGACCAAACAGTTGAGAACTTATCAGTAAGTTCTCAGTTGTAAACTAAACTACTAAGAACACGATCAACTCCGAGGACTACCAACTCATGCGACCAAACAACTGAGAACTTACCAGAAAGTTCTTAGTTGTCAACTAAACTACTAAGAACACGATCAACTTCGGCGACCAAACAACTGAAAACTTATTAATAAGTTCTCAGTTGTCAACTAAACTACTAAGAACATGAACAACTCCGGCAACCTTAACTCCGGCGACCAAACAACTGAGAACATATGAGTAAGTTCCAGTTGTCAATTACATAGAACACAGCCAACTCCAGCAGTCCGACCGACATTCAACTCCGGGGACCAACAATTAATAAGAACTTTTGAATTGTTCTCATTTGTTCTTTATTCTTAGTTGTCTTGTAGATAAATTTCACAGTTGTTAATGGTTCTAAGTTGTCAACACTAAGAACACGATCAACTCCGGCCAACGACCAACTCCGACGACTAACAATTGAGAAATTATGATTTGTTCTCAACTGTTCTGTAGAGAAGTTCTTAGTTGTTAATGGTTTTCAATCGATAACTACTAAGAAAACGACTAGTTGTTCTCGACTGTTCTATAGAGAAGTTCTCAGTTGTTAATGGTTCTCAATCGATAACTACTAAGAAAACGACTAACTCCGGCAACCAACAATTGAGAATTGTTCTCAACCATTACACTTGATTATTTATGACTGGACATTCACCTGAGTATTTTGGTTTCTTCCAAAATTATTTAATAAATGCATTATATACGAATCTTTGCCACTGGGTTTTTAAAAGGAAATCTGTGGGTGAGCCATTTCTCTTTCTCATAACTGTGTTAAATTACTAAATTACCCTTTTCAAATCATTTCATGAAATAATTATCAGCCACTGGCTACAGTTTTTTTCATGTGTCATTTTCTTTGCTGTCATTGCCAATTTCATTCCAGAACCAACACTTGCACCGGTTCCAGATGATGGGAGAGGGGAGGGATCACCGGAGTTGTGGGACGGGAGGGATTAGCCGGTGAAGTTGGTGATTATTTCTGCAGATCTCCACAGATCTAGGTATAGATCTGGTGAAAATGGCGGATAGTTGACAAAAAATGACATCGCGAATAACCCAGGGTGATTGCATTCGAAAATGAATCCGGAAAAGGCTGCGGATGGTGGCCGGCGACGAAGTTGAAGACGACGTCGGCAAAGACAGGAGGATATCGGGCTAAGGTTTCGCAGATCTGAACTTGGACTGGAATTAAGGGTCGCCGGAGTAGGAAGAGATGGTCGCAAGATGCAAGATCGGCCATGGCCATGGGACGACCATATAAGAGTCACCGACGCCGGAGAAAGTGGCCGGAGTGTGGCTGTGTGTAAGGTTTTTATTTTTCTTCTAAGATTTACGTTAAATCCGGTTGAAGAGGGCTGCCAGAGTTTTTCGGTGGGAAGGGGAGCGGATAAAGGTTGTCGGAGGGAGAGGAAAAGCCGGAGTGGGGAGCGGAATGTCGCCGGAGTGGGGAATTAGAGAGCGAGAGAGGGAGAGAGAGAGAGAGAGAGAGAGAGAGAGAGAGAGAGAGAGTATCTGCTGTGTGTGTGGGGGGGTGTCGATTGAGAGGAGAGGGAGAGGGAGAGGAGAGGGAGAGTGGAAGGGTGTAGTTAATACACAAAAGGACTATATGGTTACATAACATATTTTGTAGGACTAGGAGGTAAGTTGAAAATATGATTGTCCTAATACGTAGATTCAATATTACTCAGGGATTAGGAGGTAATTTTCTCTTTTATAAATGGAGAACTGGTGAAAATTAATGTTAGTGTTTTTAAAAGGAGCTTTTTATTAAAATATTTTTCTATAAAGAACTACTCCTTAATAAAGAGCCTTTTCAAAAATTTCACAATGACAAAAATAAAGAGCTCATAATAACCTCTCATAAGGAATGCTCTTATTAAATTGATTTAAAATTTAGTTTTTTTTCTCAGACGAAACGAGTATTACACTTGATTATTTAACTTATCATATACGGAGTATTCATATACAACAGTTTGAAACAGTACTCTAGTCGTTGTGTTGCCATTATCCAAGTTTAAGGGTGCAAAATAGTGTCGTCATTTAAGTTTTATCAAACTTTACCCAATTAGTCGCTCTCTTCTTCACTCAATAGAATAATTAATAAAATAAAATAATATAAATAATTAATAAAATAAAACATGTTTCAATGTAAAACAAACGTAAAATTTAAATAATTTTAACTAAAAAACAAAGACAGCTATTTAGACTAATTTATTTATTTATTTATTTTTTAATAAACAATGACAGCTACTTTGAAGGGGATAGTATATTACAATGACTTAAATTTTACAAATTTAAAATAAATGGTCTTTTCAATTGCAATTCATACTTGAAAATGAACTTTAGAATGCAATAGCTAATAAGGGTTTTCAGAAAGAACTAGTAATACTCATATTTCAAAATAAGAATAGACTTTGGATTCAAAAAAGGAGCAAGGACATGTGCAGAGGCCCCCAAGCAATTACTTACCTTGCTTTTCTTGAAAATGAAACTCCAAATTGCACTTTGGTGCTTTCTATTAATATATGACTCGAGAGCTTGCGACTAAATGATATGTTAAGTAACCAACTCCTCTAAAACATTAAGGTGTTAGAGAAGGCACCTACAATGTATATCAAGCTTCAACACTCCCCCTCACGTGTGACCCGGTGACACACGTGGAGAGATTAACAAACATGCCACTTAGCGGGCATCAACATAGTGCAATTTTTAGCACTCAATAATCCGGGTAATAATATGCAAGCGGAAGGATTCGAACCCATGACCTTGCGATAACCAGAGATCTGATACCATGTTAAGTAACCAACTCCTCTAAAACCTTAAGGTGTTAGAGAAGGCACTTACAATGTATATCAAACTTCAACATGATAAACGTATGCTGGCCGTTGGATAAGATTTGAGGGTAATATAATTTTTTGATACGCCTTCCTTCTCAAGCCATGGGTTATCAAGAGTCTTGATTCTTTGAATGAAAAGACACTTGAGGAATATCTTAAAAATTGACTCCAAAAATTCTGATAACGGATGGACCGATCTTGGAAATGAAATAGCAGATAGGCTGGTCTCGAATAGGAACTCTAGGATTCAAGACAAAGTCGATTAGCAACGAGGAGCACTTCTTGCAAAGCAACATCTACTTTTCAAACTGATATCTAGCAATTTGAAAAGGTCTAGAATGGGCGGTCTACAACAATCATACGAACATCGCCATCCTAACAGACTCAACTCAAGCTCGGGTCTCCATCATAGAAAAATCAAACCAAAACAGTGTACTTGAAGCAATCATTTCAGACATCAAATTTTTATTCTCTAAATGTAATAGGGTGAGTATCACAAAAGTAGATAGAAGTGTAGTTAATTCCTGTACCTTAATGCGAATTACGCTAGAAATATATATCATCACTTTATTGACTATGAGCCAAAATTTTTAATAACATAAGTAAATAGGTAATTTCGAAAAAAAAAAAAAAAAAAAAAAAAACTTACTCCCTCCGTCCCAGAGTAAGAGTCCCATTTTCCTTTTTGGTCCGTCCCAGAGTAAGAGTCTCATTCCTAAAATGGCAAAAAATCTTTACTATTCACCCACTCAGGGCCTGTTTGGTAACTCAATTAAGCTCTTAATTTGAAACACTTTAAGAGATTAAAAATTTAAGCTTGTTTGGTAAGGGAATTTCAATCACTTAAATTGTTAAGATTATCTTAAAATAAGCTATTAATTTTAAGCTAGTATGACAAGTCTTAACAAGGTAAGAGGAGGTAAGATAAAAAAAAAGGAATGGGTTCAAACCCACTCATCAACACTTTTGTTTATTTAATGTTACTTTCCTTTGTTGAAATATTTTATTTTTTCTACAGATTAAATATGATAAAATTAAAATGAAATCATTTTTATATTATAAATTTTGATAATATTTTACTTGAGTATCATAATTAAATTTTATCAATTTTTTTGTTGTCAAAGTTTAGTAAAATTGATCAAAATAGTGAAGATGAACTTTATTAATGTGGGACAAATGAAAGTACCAATACAAAACTGTTCAAATATTATTATCGGTCTAAATAAAAAATAATTTAACAAATAATATTTTTGGATTATAATTATTTATTTTAAAAATATGACTATTTTTTTAGGATAAACAAAAAAGAATAATCAAATGAAAGAGATGAGACTAATTTTTGAGTGTTTGTTTACAATTTCGATTAAATTCAGATGTATGTAGTTTGTCAGTACCAAACAAACTGAAGTCTTACAAAATTCATCAACTTAATGATTTCAGCTCTACTTTTCAGCTCTACATTTTCAGAGCTTAATTTTCAGCTTTACCAAACAGGCACTCATTCTCTCTCCTATTTTACTTTTATACTCACAACACCAATCAATTCGCTATTCCCTCCCACTCATTCTTTCTCATACTTTACTTTTACACTCACAACATTTACATCACATCCAATATTTATTAATAAGCGTGCAAATGAAGGGTGAGACTCTTACTCCGGGACGGAGGGAGTACTACATAACATAATTGGGCAATGAAAAGAATGGATTTTGTTCTCCTCTAGCTAGTGTACATCAAATCAGATATAAAGCCAAGGTAGCTATAGCTATTTGATAAAAAAACAGACCACAAAATATGTGCTAGATGTATAGATAGGAATATCTTTCTTCTTTTCAGGTACAAGGTTTGGAGGAATAGGTAGCCTATCCCATCATCCAATTCGATTGCCCTAACTGTTTTGATGGTTGTCACAACTCCATTTGTTCATCTAGAGATTCAAAAAAGAGCCAGGTTGTTAGTAATTGACAACTTATTGTTGTAATTAGGTCACATTAAATGTACAAGGTTATCTTTAACAAACCATTCAAGGATTTGTGATTTTTTTTTTTTTTTTTTTAAAGTTTTTCTCAAGTCAAGACCTCTAACTTTGTTACTTCGGTCTGATTAGTCGAAATGAAATGACATGATTGTCTTTTTACACCCTTGTCCCACCTATAAATGTCAGTGCTTTAGTTAAAGAATTTTGTTGAGTTTTTGATGTCAGAAATCAGACGGCATTGCCTTCCAGACATCATTAAATCCATATCCCACTCCCTAGAATCCAATTCCCGCCTAATCTTAACCATTAAATGATTTAAACGATTTAGGGTTGAAATTAGATGAAATATACTCCTACCATAGCAAAATGAATATCCAAATTTGCTTTTGATCAATAGCAAAAATGGATATTTATTTACAAATATTGTAAATAGTAGTTTTTCGTATCAATCATTAGACTTTTCTTTCGATGTTGTTTCTCTGTTTCTAATACTAACAAATAGTACCTCTTTAAATAATCTAGACTAATACCACAATCACTCTTATCATGGTGGGAGTAATTAATTAAGTTATAACAAGCATAATTAGTGGTAAACAATGATCATCAATATCAAATTCAAACTTGTAGTTTAGGAATTTAAAGTAAAGTTATTACATTGTTGAAGAGACAATTACTCTTTAATTCCTTTGAGTGCCCTTGAAGGGAACATATATAATACTTGTTTTGGTCGAAGTTATTTAATAATTTATTTTTTGGACTAAATTTTACATTATAGTAAAGGTTTCATGTGATGAAGGTAAACAAAGGATAAATATGTTCTTTGTATCAAGTGAATGAAAATAATTGGAGGACCCATTTTTGTTGACATGTCTTCATAACAAGGGTCATTGTGTTCCAAAAGGTTGACTTTAATATTTTATGGGGACGAAACCAATAGAAGTACAACACCTGTGTAAGTAAGCTGACAGTGTTGTGATATACTCCCTCTTGAATCGAGACTTATTTTCCTTTCGTCCGTTCTATATCAATTGAGACTGCCCAAAATGGCAAAGAATCTTTACCATTTCTCCCACTCATTCTCTCTCATACTTTACTTTTACACTCACATACACCAATCAACTTACTATTCCTCCCATTCATTCTCTCTCCTATTTAATTTTTCACACTCACAAACACCTCCTCCCCTATTTCTCTCTCTACTTTTCCTTGGTTCGTGTTCCAAAAATTTTGGTCTCAATTCACATGAAACGGAGGGAGTACTACTCCATCCATCCGTCTCATTTTAAACTTCGAAATTGTTAACTTCATCGCATGGCAAAAAAATTACATAAAATTTGATCATTCTAATGAAAATATAAAAATTATTTATGAGAGCATTATTAATGGTGAATCAATAACAATTTCAGAATTTCATTAGGATAATTATCTTTTTGTAAGTTTTTAGTCAAATACAATTAAATTGACAAATTTTGCTTTGACTTTGAAATTTAAAATGAGAGAGAGAGAGTAATAATTTTTGGTGATATGTATAAATAAAATTTGCTACTCACTCTATAAATATTTAGGTTTGTAATTATAAATAATTATATATGGTTAAAACATTTTTTTAAAAGAATAAATGTTAACTTAAAAAAGGAGGGAATATTTTTTTTGTGACAAAAACTTGTATGAGAACACTATGACCCGTTTCATAGTAGAAACGGGTCATTTTTGACCCATGACCCGCAGGCCCTTTTTTTATATATATTATTTATGTTTTCTTCGTTTGCCAAAAGTAATACTATTACAACTAAAATGTAACGAACGCGTTACTTATATGTAACAGTGTTTATACATAATTGTAACACATATGTATAAAAAAAATAATAATTCAACTATTTACACTTTAGAACTAAAAACACTTGTGTTAGTAACATTGTAAAAATAAGAAAGTAACAATTTTTATAAGCGAATGTTACATTTTACTTGTATAATAAAATTGTAAAACAGTTACGTTTGCTTGTATAATAGTATATCTATATGTTTTCATATAATAAGTTACAATGGGTTCAATTTATCATGATACATGTAAAAGTATTACATTATCTATAGAAATTTGTTACAATTTCATCTACTAAAGTGTTACATTTACTTGTACGAATAATTACATTCATGTATATAAGTTGTTATTTTTCAAATGTTACTTTCTTTCAAAAAATAAAATCAAAATACTCAAAAATAAAAAAATATTTAGGAAAAACACTATTACATTTCAGTATAACGTTAAGTACATTTAGTTATTGTTAGTGTTACACGTATTTATAGTTAGTATTACAGTTGAAAGATGAGTAAAATGAGCTATTTTTTATTGTAAAACTGGTGTTACGTTTACTTATAAACAATATTACTTTATAAGTAACACAGTTGTTACATTTAGTTGTACTAAGTATTACTTTTGGCAAACGAAAAAAAAAGTCCAAAAAAAAATATAAAAGCTAAAAAAAGCGAAGAAAAAAAAAAACGTTTTTTTATCTGGGAAAAAAAAATATTGGGCCAATGAGTCGCTGACACGTGGCAGATTGTGATTGGAGCATGGGATGGGATCCTACGCTTCGCGGAGAATGTTGTATACAGGTCATGAGTTGACCCGTCTCTTCTATGAGACGGATCTAGGTGTTCTCACAAGAGACCACCTCTTTTTTTTTTACCTGAGTTTAGTCTTAGCACAGAGCCACTGAAATATTTGGAACTGGCAAACGATAATTCTCTTGGGGAAAAAAAAGAGAGACAAGTTTTAAGAACTTTGAGATAGCATATTTAATCAAATCACGAGTTATATGGCCGACATTGCAATATCTTAATAGAGGCCCATATATATATGGAATCTCTACTTTGAATTTTATTTTATTTTTCTTTCTTTGATTCATTAGAATCAAATATTACAAAATAAAGAAAATAAAGTTGAATAACCTTATGAAAAAGCATATTCCATTTTGTTGTGGTTTAAGACGTAGTTCCGAACGAGGAAGATACATAGAAGAAGGCTAGGGAAAGGAAAACGGATTATTCTTTTACTGCATGTTTAAATAAATTATTCACTACAACAGTTCTAAGACATTAAACTTAGATTAATTTGCAATAATTTGCGGCCGATATGGAGAGAAAATAAATTATTTAGTGGATTATGATAGGGTTTTTTCTATTTACACAACCAAAATTCTAAGAGATTTTTTTTAGGGAAACTAGTTTCTCCATAAGTTATAAAAAAGTCTTGTTTTTATAGGGGTTAAAGTTTAGGGTTTAGGGATTAGGCCTTTTAGGGTTTAAAAAAGGGTTAAAAAACAGGACTTTTTATAACTTATGGAGGAACTAGTTTCCCCCAAAACCAACTCAAATTCTAATTGCACAGTGTTTCCTCATTTTCTGTGAGAATAGTTAATGCAAAAGTTGACTTCTTTGGTGTTTTGAGCCGTCTTTTTTCCTTTTTCCAGTAAAGCATTCATTAGATCATCTACAATGGTGGTTTAATGGCTTTGTTTAATGGCATTCAACAAAGATGAAATGATTTAATCACTACAATGGTTTGTTGAATGGGGAGGAAATTGCAATTCGTTTACAATTTCGTTTACTGCATTCACGCCCGTGAATGCCATTTCTGTCAGCAAGGCAAAGGACAAGACACGTGGCGACCAGCAATTGGGCCTACATGGCGCGTGAGACGCACGCTCGGGCGTGGTGTGCGTGAAGGAAGCGGCGGCCAGTTTTTTTTTTTCGTTTTTCCTTGTTTTGACACTTGTCGGCCTCTTTTATCCCAATTATTTGAGCTCAATTATTTACAGAAAATGTTTTTATTATTTTTTTTTACACCAAATATTCCTAAAAAAAATCTCTTTAAATTGACGTAAGTTTCATTGTATTTCGACACAAAAAAATAACCATCTTTTCTTGCAATGGATCCCAATAATAACCATTTCAACACTAATCATAAAAATAAAAAATATTTTTTTTTAAGTGGTGGGGTATAGGATGATGAGTGGAAAAAGTGTTGAATGGGGGGATTACAAACCATTGTAGGGTATAAAGTTGAATGGGTGTTGAATGGATGAGTTGGAGAGAGAGAAGCTGATGTGGAGTGATAAAGTGGGTGTTGAATGGGAAATTTCGTTTAATCCACTGTGCATGGTCTTACTTTTGTAGGGAGGAAAAGATGATATGGAAACTAGTATTATTTGATTTGGTAAT
>JAOWBW010003067.1:0-42046 GCA_026119855.1 Campanula takesimana
ACAATCTGATTCTTAGTTTTGTTAAATTGTGTATTGTGGTGTAAGAAGTAACAAATTGTTAACTTCTAACGAAATGCATATCATATGCAAGTACATTACATTTTAAAGGTGCAAACTTGTCATTTCGTGAACAAAACTCAACAAAGTTGATACATTAATGACGGATTAATAGATATATATTAAAAAAAAAAAAAAGACAAAAATTGTGGGAGACAGTCTCACTTATAAGAAGAGTTTCGTTGAAAACGTAAATGGTTTGATCTTTTATGGAAAGGCCGGGCCACGCTCATTTCTTCTCTCACTCACAGCAAAACCCGTCTCATACATGACACGGGTCTCACGATCACAATAATAAGGAAATCAATTATTTGAAAGTATAATTGCAGGATATAGATGGCAAAAATACCAACTTCATCCCTGAACTTTCACTTTTTTTCGTTTTTGCTCTCAACCAATTTTGTTTTTTTTCATTTTCGTCCTCAACCTATCTGTGACATTTAGACCTTTAGTAGTCCTCACACCTAACAGACGCAGGGCCGGCTATTAAGCTGTTCATCCAGCCCTTTAGCACTGGGCCCCAAGAAAATAGTGGGCCCCTAAATTTCAGTCCAACTATTATACATGTAGCAGTGGTCATGTTGTTAAGAGTATTTCACTATTTCTTTAGCCTTTGCTATGCCATTTCCTGTTTTTTCTTTTTTTCTTTTTGTTTTTCCGCAAATAGATCGTCGCTGTAATCAGTTCCCGTTCTCGTCGTTAAAAAAAATAATCTAAAAATATAACTTCAAAACACCGCATCTCTTACAGTTTTCCTACTTGCCGGTTGGCAAGTTCGTGATTCGCGACTCATGAAGCGGTGAGGTAAAGATTGAACTACCAACTCTCGAATGTTACTACTTCAAATTTGGGATTCAATTTCGTATTTTGTTCTATTTATTGTTAATCACATAAAGTTATATGTGTTTTTATATATATTTTTAGAATTTTTAATCCCCCAATATCATTGTTTGGCATTGAGCCCCAATAATTATTGAGACGGGCCTGAAACAGACGTCAGTATTTTAACAAAGATTGGTGACATGTCAATATGTTATACAAATGCTTACTTTTATCAGTTATCTACACTTCTATACACTTCTATTGTTATTGTTATCCGTTATCGGTGAATGAGCGGCTGATCAAAATTAATTACTTCTTTCGCGTCAAACTTTTAGTTATTAAAATTAAAATTTAGGGAGATTAAAAAAAAAAGTAGATGTTGTAAGTGAGAAATAGAGAAAATGAGATTGTGAGTAGGGAAGAGAGAGAAAATTGAAATATTTTGAATAAGTAACCAAAAGTATGTATGGAAGGCTTAAAAAAAAAAGTAAACAAAGAATTGGGACTGTGTGACTGTGTGAGTATTATTTTATAAAATAAGTATTCCTTCCGTCCCGGACTAAGATTCTTAGTTTGACTTTATAAGGAGATTAAGGAAAGTAAATGTTGTGAGTCTGAAAAAATAAAGTAAGAGAAAGTAGGAGATATAAAGTGGGTAGGGAGTTTTTGTTGTGAGAATGAAAACTGGGTCTCATAGTCCATTTTATGTAATAAATCAACTAAGAACCTTAGTTTAGTCTGAGACAAACTAAAAAAGAAAATAAGAACCTTAAACTGGACGGAGGGAGTAATAATTTTCAATTTTATGGAAAAAGAAAAGGGGAGTGGACCTACACAACCACATTTTCTGGCTGGAATATATTGGGCCTACTTGTGAAGACAGCTGAAACTTGAGTTGAGCCGGCCCTAGTTGAAAAAAGGAAAAAATAATCACGTGTCTGCACGAGTAAATTTCGCACAGGCCAAGAAAGAGTATCTTTGCCGTCAATTACTGAGCACCTGATAACCTAGTATAGTAATTGTGAAACCATATTGTAATCAAATAATGGCCGTTGGATCGAAAACTTATTTTTATTGAAGTCATGATGATTATGACAAGACTTCGTTGGTTACATGCAAAATTGCAATCAAGTGAACGCGACTGTGTCATGTAGGGAGGCAACGTGTCGGGTTCGGATCGGATCAGACATGATTCGAATCCGATCCGAACACTATAAGCCATTTACCGAACCCGATTCGATCTGAAATACTTTGATCCGTACTCCGGTCCGTGCCCCGATCGATCCGATGCTTTCATCATGTTTCTTTTTTCTTTTACTGCACAGCCTTAAAAAAAAAAACAAAACAAAAAAAAACAAAAAAAAAACAAACAACTAAACCTTGTTTTGATTTTCCTAAAACTGAAATTAACCTCAAGATTTCACAATCAATTTACTCAGAAAATGATGAGTGAGGAATTAAATCCTTGAAGCCCTAATTTTGAAATTAGGGTAAAGAGGAGGAATTGAAGTTGAGCATTTTACCTCGGCGATGGAGGTAACGGCGAGTCGGCGACGGCGAGATGGGACAGCGAGCGGCGACGGCAACGGCGAGATGGGACAGCGAGAGGCGACGGCAATGGCCAGGAGCGGCAACTGGGAGAACGGCGATTGACGAACAGAGAGAATAAGCGGCGTGTGTTTTTTCTTTTGCCTTCTTCAACCCTAATTTGAGTATATATAGGTAGGGTTTAAGTGTAAATGTTAGAAAGTAGGAGGGTCAATAATATAAAAATAATAATAATAACACACATATTCGGATCGGGTCGGATCAGAGGGGCTGACCGAAACCGACCCGAAATCCGAACGGATCATAAAATTGCAAATTGAACAAAAAAAATTACGGATCGGATCGCCCTCGGAACGGATCGAGTTCGGACAAATTGCAATCCCTAGTGTCATGTTTGTTGTAAAAAGCACTTGTTTTATGGTCAAGTCAAATCTACTCACTCCGTCCCGAATTAACGTTCTTAGTTGACTTTACACGGATATTAAGATAAAGTAAATATTATGAGTGAGAAAAGTTATAGGAGATAGAAAGTGGGTAGAGAGCTTTTGTTGTTTAGAATGACACTATTATGATAACATAATAGGAATCAAAAATAGCAAAATCACTCATAATCCTACTCTAAAAACCTTCTTTTTAAATGACCTATTAAAAATAATGACGAAAATACTAAATAAAATAGAAACTAATGTAAACTAAATCCTAAAATATAATTAAAAATACAAAAATAATTAATACGTTTGACGTTATCAAACATCGGTGTACATCACTACTAACAGAGAGCTACGAATGGGGGTTAGATAGACCCAAAGTAGTTACAATATTTACACAGCACAAGGGTAGTGTCAAATTATTTATTCTGCAAAACAGGGGATCGACTTCTTAAAAGCTTTGATTTCCCAATTGTCGTCATGAATCCAGCACCAAAGTTTGTAGAATAATCTTTCCCCGGTGATTCTTCATTAGTCCAATTAATATACTCCCTCCGTCCCATTTTAAATTACAAATACTAGGTTGGCACGGGGATTAAGGGAAAAAGTGAAAAAGGTGATGTGTTGTGAGTGTTGATAGTTGAGTGGGAGAGAGAAAGTGGGGTAAAGAATAGTTAGTGGGTTAGTGGATGTGAGTGTGCAAGTGGGTTAAAACTTGCCATTTTTGGATTTTGCAATTTTAGTGGGGACACCTTTTTGGAAACTTTGCAATTTGAAATAGGACGGAGGGAGTATATTAATTGCATTTTAATACGTGTGAAGAAGTTTAAAACGACATGTATTATGAAACGGATGTACTCCCTTCGTCTCAGAGTAAGAGTCCTACTTTCTTTTTGTACGTCTCAGAGTAAGAGTTCTATTCCTAAAATAGCAAAGAATCATTACTATTCATCCCACTCATTCTTTCTCGTATTTTACTTCTATACTCACAACATCAATCAATTCACTATTCTCTCCCACTATTTCTCTCTCCTACTTTACTTTTACACTCACAACATTTACATCACTTCCAATATTTATTAATAAGCGTGCAAATGAGGGTAAGACTCTTACTCCGGAACGGAGGAGTAGTATATAAACAGCCATCATTTAATTTCATTGTTTTTTGGTACAAATCATTTAATTTCATGTGGACATACACTTTATATCTTTTCTTTTTCCACTCTTTATTTAACATATCTTTTGTTGAAAAATGAAAATATTCCCTCAACCCACCACACCACTCTCATACCACTCTCTCGTTTCCTTCTCCATTCGCCAGCTGTTCTCCTACACTTTTATGCATATTGACTCACATTCAAATGTTTCCCAATGCTAATATTATGTGTTCTTTCAAAAAATAAAAATAAAAAATGCTAATATTATTGTGTACCACAATGCTATTATTATTTAGCAACAATTATTTTTATAAATCAATTCTACGACTTTTAGTAAATTTAATACAAATCTTGTATTTTTTTAATTGATTTCAATGATATATAAAATCAATATTAATGATACAAAACTAGTTTTCCATAAGAAGATGAATAAACTGATTTTTATTTTATTTTTAGTGAAAATGAATAAACTGATTTTTATATATAAATATATATTAAATAAAAATGTGAACACACTTAAATTGTATTACTCTCACACTTTTAAATGATTTTAATTATTTTGCATATAATAAAGTTCGCTCCTTAGTTGAGAGCCGTAAATTTCTCCCCTCGTTGAGAGGTTGTGATGATATGTTTGTTTGTTTGTTGTTTATGTTTTCTTGTATCTGCGATGAGCCTCTCATTATTTCACAATTAAGTGAATTCCATCGTTACTGCATAAGGAATGTTTCGCGGATTTTGAGTTATTTTGTGGACGTTTAGTCGTCAACCTGGATTCTAACCCATCATGTGCTCAAAGCAAAATCTTATCCGAGAAGGGATTTCTTGAATGCCTGTTTGATGCAGTGTCCAAGTTTTAATTATAATGAAATCTGAACGTCTCATGATTTAGTTTGGAATAGTCTTTGTTGTAAGTTAAGAGATGAAACTACTATTGATTTTGGGATGAGCATGCGCCATTTGTGAAGTTTAGTCTATCTTATTATTGTCAATGAAATTGATTTGTCGTTTGCTTAAAAAAAATAATCAAAAAACAAAAAACATGCATGACCCATCACATCAAAAACCCTCCCTTTAAAACGACAAAATCATGCACCCCATTTTCAACCCAAATTAATTAATACTATTAAATAGAAACTTCTTCAGGAAAAAAATAATTTTAAATCAAAACTTAACCAATTAATAATCAAACTTTTAAAAATTAATTAAACAAAAATTCCTCTGAAATTCCCTCCCTGTAGATAACCATAAAATCTCACTCTTCCCCCTCACTCTCGCTGTCACACTTCACTCTCCCATGGCTTCCCTTCTTTTCTCCCTTCTCTTTTCCCTCTCCATCGTCGGAACCCTAGCGGTTTCCTCCGATCAATCCCTCAAAACTTACATCTTCCGCGTCGACGGCGAATCAAAGCCCTCAATTTTCCCCACTCATTACCACTGGTACACGTCCGAATTCACCGACTCCGCCTCCATTCTCCACGTCTACGACACCGTCTTCCATGGCTTCTCCGCTTCCCTCACTCCATCTCAAGCCGCCAATGTGTTAAATAATCCTTCCGTCCTCGCTTCATTCGAGGACCGACGGAGGCAGTTGCATACCACGAGGTCTCCTCAATTTCTAGGGCTCCGCAACCAGCGTGGTCTCTGGTCGGAGTGATTACGGTTCCGATGTTATTGTTGGAGTTTTTGATACTGGAATTTGGCCGGAACGACGGAGTTTTTCCGATCTGAATCTCGGTCCGGTTCCCAAGCGGTGGAAGGGCGTTTGTCAAACCGGTGTTAAGTTTACTGCTAAGAACTGTAACCGGAAAATCGTTGGAGCGAGGTATTTCTCTAAAGGTCATGAAGCGGCCGGAGGAATGGGCGGCGGACTCGGCGGTGGCATTAATGATACGGTTGAGTTTCGGTCGGCGAGAGATGCTGACGGTCATGGAACGCATACGGCGTCGACGGCAGCCGGGCGGTACTCATTTAAAGCTAGTATGTCCGGTTATGCTTCCGGTATTGCCAAAGTGTTGCTCCTAAAGCGAGATTGGCCGTCTATAAAGTCTGTTGGAAGAGTGCCGGCTGTTTTGATTCGGACATTCTCGCTGCGTTTGATACTGCGGTTACCGACGGCGTCGACGTAATTTCAATTTCAATTGGCGGCGGCGATGGCATTTCATCACCATATTACCTCGATCCGATTGCAATTGGAGCCTACGGCGCGGCAGCTAGAGGTGTATTTGTGTCGTCGTCCGCTGGAAACGACGGCCCTAACGGAATGTCGGTTACTAACCTTGCACCATGCTGTGACACGGTCGGAGCAGGAACAATCGATCGGAATTTCCCTGCCGAAGTACTCCTCGGGAACGGGAAGAAGCTCGCCGGAGTGTCGTTATACGCCGGACTACCAATTAGCGGTAAGAAGTATCCTTTAATTTATCCAGGTAAATCCGGATTACTCTCTGCTTCATTGTGTATGGAAAATTCGCTTGATCCTAATTTAGTTAAGGGGAAAATTGTCATTTGTGATCGTGGAAGTAGTCCAAGAGTTGCTAAAGGATTGGTTGTGAAGAAAGCTGGCGGTGTAGGAATGATTTTAGCAAACGGAATTTCAAACGGCGAAGGCCTCGTCGGTGATGCTCATTTGATTCCGGCTTGCGCTGTTGGTTCCGACGAAGGCGATGCAATTAAAGCCTATGCCGCCACTACACCTCTTGCCACTGCAACCATTAATTTCCAGGGAACTGTTATCGGAATAAGACCAGCTCCGGTGGTTGCTTCCTTCTCCGGCCGTGGTCCCAACGGGATGAACCCTGAGATCTTGAAACCAGATTTGATTGCTCCCCGAGTTAACATTTTAGCTGCCTGGACCGATGCAGTTGGACCCACCGGATGGATTCCGATACCCGAAAGACTGAATTCAACATTCTTTCCGGCACTTCCATGTCTTGTCCACATGTAAGTGGTGCAGCAGCCTTGCTGAAATCAGCTCATCCTGACTGGAGTCCGTCTGAAATCCGGTCAGCTATGATGACAACTGCTAACATTGTCGACAATCGTCTTCAAACCATGACCGATGAGTCCACCGGAAAAGCCACCACCCCTTATGATTATGGCTCAGGTCATCTGAATCTTGATCGTGCAATGGACCCTGGTCTTGTTTATGATATTACCAACACGGATTACATCAATTTCATGTGTGCGATCGGATATGGTCCAAAAACGATCCAGGTGATCACTAAATCACCGGTGAAATGTCCTTCGAAAACGCTGGCGGGAAATTTGAATTACCCATCAATTGCAGTGATGTTTTCGACTGGTTCGAAGGGCTCTACGAGCAAGACGGTGATTAGGAGAGTGAAGAATGTGGGTGAGGCAAATGCGGTTTATCGAGCGAAGGTGGAGGCTCCAAAGGGAGTGACGGTGATAGTGAAGCCGGGGAAGCTAGTTTTTACAGACAAGGTGAAGGAGATTAGTTACTTTGTGAGTGTTACGATTGACAGTAAGAATTTACAGTTGGGCGACTCGGGTGCGGTGTTTGGGGCAGTGTCTTGGATGGATGGAAAGCATACTGTTAGGAGCCCGATTGTCGTTACCCAAATGGAACCGTTGTAAAAATGGCGTTAAGTTTGGGTGATGGAGTTAACGTTGATCAGTTAAAGTGTGTGATGGTGTTAACGTTAACTTAACGTTGGGCGATGGACAGTGGTGGTGGGTGACGGTGGCCGGGAAGTTAAGGAAGGTAGCATAACTTTTGCTACGGATCAAACTGGTCATTGTAAAAGAAAGGAGTAGTTTAGGGGTTTGTTTGTTGTTCTGAATTATTTTGTTTGTTGTTTTTTTTCTTACGTTCACTTGAAAATCTCTCAGAGTGTAAAATATTTTTATAGATTATGACTTGTGAGAAAGATTGAATCTGGCATGAAACCTTTAAATCAAAGGGTAGAAATAAGCAAAATATGCCAATAACCAGCAAGTTTGAAAAAAAATACTCCTCTCGTTATAACATGCAATAATTAATAGGAGACAGAAATGTTATACCACTTCCGTCCCAGACTAAAGTTTGTAGTTGTTTTATTATTTAAAATGGACAAGAGCAATGATAAGGGCACAAAATAAGGTCACAAAATATTGCTCACAAAATGAGGTAGCGATATTTTATTGGTTGCATCGATAATGGATCCGCCACACTCTAATTAAAAACACTAATAAAATCATTACACCTAGGATTTTGTGAGCAAGTTTTTGTGACTTTTTTGTGCCCTTAGTATTATTCAATAGACAATGGGATCCATTTGTTATTTTCATAACAAAAACTCTGTACTCAGTTTCTTTCTCTTACTTTCTCCTACTTTACTTTTCATACTCACAACATTTACTTTTCCTTAATCTCCGTGCAAATTCAAACTAAAAACGTTAGTCCGGAGCGGAGGGAGTAACTTATAATAAGTAAATTTGGGGAGAAAAATTCAACTTGCTATATCCTTGAGAGGTAATCTAGACAATTTCCCAAGTTTTGGACTTGAGATAAGATCCTAAAGATTGATTGCTTCAAGAAAGTCCAAAGCTTCATTAGCAAGTTACAGGGTCAAATCAGACAATCAACAAACTTTAAACGGCTAGTTACGTCTGCAAATTAGAGCTCAAGCACTTGAATAGTGGAATAATTTTGTTTTATTAGCCTCAAATTAATACTTTAATCTAAAATCTTGAATTGGGGTCCATGGCTCATTTCAAAAGATGAGTCTTTTTTGACACATTCAGACATGATCTTACCAGCCCCCAAAGCAGAATTTTGACCCCTGCTTTTGACGTCAGTATGGTTAATTTATTGACCTCCTTCCGTTTTATAACTATGTGTATAAATTGTCATTTTGGGTATATCATTGCAGTGGCGGACCTAAGATTTTTTATAAAAGGGTGCAAAATTGCATAGAAAAGGGGGCAAAAAAAAATGTTAGAGTATTTTTATTTTACATCTAAGGGGGGGGGGGGGGGGCAAAGTTTACTAAATTACACTAACACCCCAAACTTTTACAAAAAATTGCACTTGTAAAAAACAAATCTTTTTCAAACGGGGGCAGCGGCCCCCCGAATGGGACTACCTAGGTCCGCCCCTGTATCATTGATAAGTCATACTTTCCTAAAATAACAAAGAATATTTAATACTAGTGGGTAACCCGTGCCATGCACGGGTAACTAATTATTAATTTTATTATATTTTGTTCGTTTATATTTTTATTTAATAATATTATTTAATTATCAATCATAATAATGGAGTATATAATTTTAATTATAATAGTTAACTATTAATAGTTAAATATAATTATTAAATAATAGTTAATTATTAATAGTTAGATATAATAGTTAATTTATATAATAACTATTATAATAAATAGTAATTATAATAATAATAGTTACTATAATAAGTAACTATTATTTATAATAGTAATAGTTACTATAATAGTTAACAATAATAGTAACTATTACTTATAATAGTAATAGTTAACTATAATAGTTACTATAATAGTTAACTTTTATAGTTACTATTACTATTATAAGTAATAGTTACTTATTATAGTAACTATTACTATTATATGTATTATTTATTACTCACTCTGTCCCTAAATGAGTGTCTATTTTCAAGAAATCTTTGTCCCTAAATGAGTGTCTTTTTTTAGTATAACTTTCTCCCTAAACGTTTTTTTTTCGAAATTTTTTTCACCGGTTTCTTTATACGTGTAAAACTAAAGGTTTGAAAATGAGATTACAAGATTATATATGAATCGTTGTTATCAAATTGTTCAAAAAGTTGAGATTTTCAATGTCTCTTAAAATGAAATTTGGACACTCATTTAGGGACAGAGGGAGTATAATAGTTAACTATAATAGATACCTCATTTAGTAACTAATATTATTAGCTAATACTATTAGCTAATAGAAAAAAAATGAAAAGTCACTTATTTATTAGGGTAGATTTGATGTGGCATCACTAAATTCATCCTTCCTCCATGACTTGTACACATGGCAACACCACATCCCTCTTCACCAACTTTATAATATATATATATATATATATATATATATATATATATATATATATATATATATATATAATATATATATATATATATATATATATATATAAGATTTATCTCACTCATTATCTCTCCTAATTTACTTTTTCACTAACAACGCCAATCAACTTACCATTCTCTACCCAACTTTCTATCTCTTGCTTCACTTTTCACACTCACAACAACTACTCACTACTATTCATCTCTTAATTCTCGTGCAAAACCCATATTTTTTAAAAAAAAAAAAATTGTCAAATTTAATTCATAGTTGAACTCAATACATAATCATTAGCAGAAGCGCCTAGGAGACAAATCCTAGGGAGAGAAAAACTTCTCTCTAACTTCTGGGGGAGGGGGGGATCGAACCCATGACCTCCAGGTTGGAATCCATGAGCTCTGGCCACCAGGCTAAAGCCTGATGGTTTCGTGCAAAACCCATTTTGTACGCATAGTTATGGGATGTTAGAGAATTTTTGGTTAGGGTAAATTGATAATCCTGGATATTGATTGAATCGTGTACAATCCACTATCCAAATAAAGTATTTCGACCCTTTAAGCCTATGTTTCACGAAATCTTTACTGGGATAAGACAATCAAACAATCTGTATCTTAGGCCAAGAAAACAGATCAGAAACTAAGAGTATTATTAGGGTTTTTCGTAAAAACAAATGAGACCAATAATCTGTTTATAAATAGATTGGAAATTAAGGGCAGATATGACTGTTGGTTGCGAACAGTCACAAGTGTTGGCGGCTCCCCCTCGACCCCCGCCCGCTCTGTTGGGAGCGGGACCCCAACAAGGGGCGCTGCCCCTTGACCCCGCAAGGAGCGTTGCCGCTTGACCCCGCAATGGGGCGCAGCCCCCTTGACCCCTGCTTCTTTATCGTGGTCGAAAACATATTGACTCAAAATGAGTGTGTACTCCACACTTTCCCTTACTCATATCCGAGCCTAATATGAGATCGCATTGGTCTCTAGTAAATCCAATTATATAAAATCGTTGATGACACTAAAATCACCAACATGGGACCGAGGAAGTATTTGTTTTATTATGTAGATGTTAGGTTTCATATAACTATTTTTTTTTGACAATGTGATCGGAAGTATAAATTCAAGACTCAGTAAGAAATTTGTAACACCCCGAATTTTCTTAATATATCTGAGCATTTAATGGCATTTAATAACAATAATAAACAATAATAAATACCTTAATTTAGGGTTCACAATGGCCCCTTATTTAAACCATAAATTCAAAACAATAGCGGAAGCGTAACTTAAACTTGTCTTGGTAGGTAACAACCCTAACCATCAACGTACTTCAACTTACATCAAAATAATTGAACTTAAACTACTAAGTTAAGAATCTTCAATCCACCGTCTTCCTACGGCTGCTTTCCTTGTCTTGTCCTCCTACTTAAATCCTGAAAACAAAATTTATAGAGAAGGGATGAGCGAACGAATGCTCAGTAAGTTCATACGTGGCCTCTCCGGTTACTAAGGAGAGACGACCAGAACGAATACTTTGAATAACTTTTACAAAGATAGGTTCAGTTACTTTTGGATTCAAGACTGCAGAACAATACAGTCGTATTTCTTTTAAGATTTTACTTTCAAAGGATTATGGCACTACAATCCAAAGAGATTCATTCAAGTTCCGTCAATTCCTTGGTAACGTACATTATAACCTCAATGCCAAAGGTACAATTTGTACACCTAGCTTCTCCAGCCAATAGTGTGGGTCGTAACATATATGGTATCCACACACATATGCTCGGGGTCTAGAATCATCCTTGTAATCAGACAATTCCTGAGAGAAGGCATGTGATCACTCATGCAATCCCTAGTTTAAGGACGAGTCTTTTCTAACTGGACTGTCCGTCAATGTCTTTTCTAACTGGACATTGGCTACCTTAACAAGTAAGTGGTTAACTTACAAGTTAAAATGAGAACATACTAAGGTACAAGTATGTGATACAAGTTTCAAACTTCGATACTTAGTAGATCGATGGGGACATCACTAAGTATAGATTCTTTCAAGGAACGTTCAATAACGCAGAGTTCATTCAAATACTATCATGCCATACTGATAGCTAACTTTAGAAAAATACGGAATTCCAATAAACAGGAGTTCAAATACTGTAAGGAACGTAATCCCTTACCTGAATTGCTTTTTCCTCGCAATCTCCTCTCTGTGCAAATCTACAAGGCACGGAGTAATTTACTTTAGTACTCTCAACATTGTTAACTATTTCTACTTAGTTAACTGAGAGATGGGATTTAACTTCTTTACTTCGTTACTTCTTTTCTTACGTTTAAGTTTCTGACTTTGATGTGCGAGTCAGCCCTTTAACTTTAGTATAATTGTAATTAGGTCCTCTAACTTTGGGTTAATTACAATTTGGTCCCTCAACTTTGGGTTGATTGCAAATTGGTCCTTCAACTTTGGATTAATTGCAGATTGGTCCTTCAACTTTAGTTTAATTGTAATTTGGTCCTTCAACTTTGGATTAATTACAATTCAGTCCTTCAGCTTTCCTTTAATTACAAAAAGGTCCTTTGAATTTGGTTTTGTTCATAAAGGTCCCCCAAGTTTCTTCTTCATCACTTAGGCCCCTCTAACTTCAAAGGTTTCCTTTTCATTCCTTCTAACTTTAATTCTTTTTCAGTTTAGTCCTTTTCCGTTAGAAAACTAACTGAGTTCTTCTAATCTTTTCTCTCCTCGTTAACTTTCTAACTTTCAAGGTCTTCCTAGTACTCATTCTATTTTCTCAAGTTAATTTTCTAACTTGTTAACAATCCTTTTAACGATTTTTTTTCTTTCCATTAGAAACTTAACGAAAACACTAACTTTCCGTCCCAATTCTTAACATCTTCAATCAAGAATTAACACCCAAATTATGTCACCATTGCCGAATCATGTAGCTTCAATATCAATGATTTTGGTCAATTTTTTTCTTGATCTAAATTTTCCATTGTAATTCCTAACATCAATTTATTCATAACTTAATAACAAAAATCATTAAATCGACAAAATCATTCTCAATCCTCTAGGGCCATTCGGCCGAATGAGATTTATGGGAAAAACCCATATTTTTCTTTCTTTTGATACCCAATTCAACCTCAATGATTTAATTGTTCAATCCCCAAGCATTGCATAGTATCAATCCATTCAAAACACGATTTTAAAATCAACTTAAAAATACTAACATGGAGATCATCATGTTCTCAAAACCTTTAGATCAAATCCATTGTCCTTTTTAAAGTTTTGTCATTGAATCACTAACATGCAAAAACCTTAATATTAATATCTTAAATCATGCATAACTTATAATTTACTAGCCCGAATTCAATGAAACAAATTTTGGAGAATAGGATTTAGCATTACCTTGAGAATGATCGGATTACTTCTTCCAAAACGATGACAAAAAAATTCCTTCTTCCCCCTCCTTGGTTCGGCCGGCGGCTGCTAGGGTTGCTAGGGTTTTGTTTTTTTTTTTTTTTTTTTTGAGTTTATGATAATAAAGAATTCCTAATTTGACTAACTCAAGAATTTATACTTTGGATTGATTCCTAATTGGGTTGGGTTTACTAATACAAATTTCGGGCCAATCCAAATTCTTCGGCCCACTTCTTTCAATTGCTTTATAACTCTAATTATTATTTAATTAAATTAATAAAACCGAATTAAAATAAAATAAAAAAAAATCGGTTATTACATTCTTACCCCTTTAAAAGAAGTTTGTCCTCAAACTTTGACAATTCTTAATCCGAGAAGATGTCCGGGTATAATTCGCGCATTTCACTTTCTTGTTCCCATGTCGCTTCTCTTTCTGAGTGATTGCTCCATTGCACTTTTACATAGGGAACCGTACGCTTTCTTACGACCTCGTCTTTTCTGTCGGCGATCTTGATTGGTCGTTCATCGTACGTCAAATCTGCCCGAACTCTTAACTGCTTGTATTCTATCACATGACTCGGATCATGAATATACTTCCTTAGCATGGAGACATGGAACACATTATGCACTCCAGCTAATACAGGCGGTAACGCCAATCGATAAGCCACTTCCCCGATCTTATCAAGAATTTCGAACGGTCCTACATATCGTGGACTTAACTTCCCCTTAATCCCAAAATGCATAACTCCCTTCGTAGGCGATATCTTTAGGAATACTCGATCCCCTGGCTGAAATTCCAGTTCTCGCCTTCTATTGTCTGCGTAAGATTTCTGCCTACTTTGCGCAGTCTGTAGCCACTTTCGAATCTGTTGTACCTTATCCGCCGTGACTTGTACGAGTTCCGGTCCACTTAACTTCCTCTCACCGACTTCATCCCAACACGTCGGTGATCTACACTTCCTCCCATACAACGCTTCATATGGTGCCATCCCAATGCTTGCGTGAAAGCTGTTGTTGTATGCGAATTCTACTAACGGTAAGTGTTCGTCCCATGCGTTTGGCCAATCTAACGAAGTAGCCCTCTGCATGTCTTCCAACGTCTGGATAGTCCTTTCCGACTTCCCATCTATCTGTGGGTGAAACGCCGTACTCATGGTCAACTCTGTTCCCAATGCTTCTTGTAGGCTGTTCCAGAATTTCGAAGTGAAACCTAGCATCTCGATCAGACACGATTGTGACCGGGATTCCATGTAACCTTACTATCTCGTCGATATACAACTTGGCCAACTTCTCCAACGAATCAGTCTTCTTGATTGCCAGAAAATGTGCTGACTTCGTCAATCGATCTACTATAACCCATATAGTGTCATACTTCCCTGCCGTCTTTGGCAACCCACTTACGAAATCCATAGCAATATTCTCCCACTTCCATTCGGGAATTGGTAATGATTGCAGTAACCCTGCTGGCTTCTGATGTTCACTCTTAACTTGTTGAAACGTCAAACCTCTATGCACATACTCTGCCACGTCATTTTTCATATTATTCCACCAATATGACTCCTTAAGATCCCTATACATTTTAGTACTCCCCGGATGTACAGAGAATTTTGAGCAATGAGCTTCTCTCAGTATTTCTCTCTTAATTTCATCACTATTTGGCACCCATACTTTCTTTTGGTATCTCAGGATTCCATCTTCGCCCATGTGAAGATCCTTTGCTTGCCCTTTTCCGATTAGAGCTTCTCTCACCTCGTCTACCTCTTGTGCCTCTTTAATCCTGCTCAACAGTGCAGGCTGTAACGTCAATCTAGCCAAATATCAATTTACCTTCACCACTAAGTTCATCTCCTTGACATCATTCCACATACTTACCCCCTTAGAGATCAACGTCACTAACATTCCGTGATTCTTTCTATTTAAGGCATCTGCCACCTTGTTAGCTTTCCCAGGATGGTACAATATTTCACAGTCGTAATCCTTGAGAAGCTCCAACCATCTCTGTTGTCTCATGTTCAACTCCTTCTGAATGAAAATGTACTTAAGGCTCTTGTGATCTGTAAAAAAATCTGGCATTTCACGCCATACAAATAATGTCCAAATTTTCAAGGCAATTACTACTGCCGCTAACTCCAAATCATGGGTCGGGTAATTCTTCTCATGTACTTTCAACTGCCTAGATGCATAAGCTATAACCTTATCATTCTGCATCAACACACAGCCTAGCCCTTTAAGCGAGGCATCGCTATATATTACAAATCCATCCGATCCAGACGGTAAAGCAAGAACTGGTGCGGATACCAATCGTCGCTTCAATTCCTCAAAACTCCTTTCACATTCTTCTGACCAAACAAACTTTGCTCCTTTCTGAGTTAACTTCGTCAATGGCACTGACAACTTCGAGAAACCTTCTACGAATCTCCTATAGTAGCCAGCCAAACTTAAGAAACTTCTGATCTCACTTACTGAAGTTGGTCTTTCCCAATCCACAATAGCTTCTATATTTGTTGGATCTACGGCAATCCCATCCTTTGACACCACATGTCCTAAGAATGTTACTTCCTCCATCCAGAATTCACACTTCTTGAATTTAACATATAACTTATGCTCTCTTAAAATCTGCAGTACTAACCTTAATGCTCTTCATGTTCTTCCTTGGTCCTCGAATACACCAAGATATCATCAATGAATACAATCACACACTTATCCAGAACTTCTGAAATATCCTATTCTTAAGTTCCATAAACGCTGCCGGTGCGTTAGTCAACCCACACGGGATCACTACAAACTCATAATGACTATACCTTGTTCTAAAGGCTGTCTTAGCTATATCATCCTTCTTCACTCTTAGTTGATGATAACCAGACCTCAAGTCTATCTTCAAGGAATAACACGCTCCACGAAGTTGGTCAAACAAATCATCTATTCTGGGCAACGGGTATTGGTTCTTTACCGTCACACGGTTCAATTCACGATAGTCGATACATAACTTCATCGACGCATCCTTCTTCTTCACAAATAATACCGGTGCACCCCATGGTGATACACTCGTTCTAATCAAGCTCTTATCCAACAACTCTTACAGTTGCTCCTTTTATTCTTCAATTCTGACGGAGCCATTCTATACGGCGCCTTCGATATTGGTGAAGTCTCAGGTACCAAATCGGTAGAAAATTTTACTTCTCCTTATGGAGGTATTCCCGGTAAACCCTCAGGAAACACGTCCTTGAAATATCTAATCACAGAAAGTGATTCTACGGTTACTTCCTTCTTGCTCGTATCACCAATGTACGCCAAGAATCCTTCTCATCCTTTCTTTAAAAGCTTACGAGCCTTCCTTACCGATATAAGGTTCGATCGGGTTCTAGGTTTCGTTCCTTGAGAACATCACTCTTCTCTAGATAGTAATCTAAAGTGGACTTCTTTGTTTAAAACAATCCACATGGGCATGGTATGCAGGCAACTATAGTCCATTCCCAAGATTACATCAAATTCTTCGATGTCCTAAACTAATGAGATCAACCTCAAGTTCTTCCTTGTCCATTTTCAAAGGACACTTCCTAGATATAGACGTAATAGGGATCGATTCTTTAGTTTGAATACCCATAAATAAAGAATTCTCTAACGCCTCATGAATTAAATACATATTCTTAGCCAAGCAATCATTTGGCACTTCTTATCAGAACCTTGCCCTTTGACGTCGTTCTTATTACCATCATTTCTATTGCCGTAGCCTTTATTCTGGTACTTACTTGTACTACCTTCCTTTTCGCGATCGTCAGTAGGCTTCCTTTAGATTCAGTCGACACTTTCTTAGTTGACTCTTCTTCTCTTTTCGCTTACTGCGATACTTATCAGATTCTTTCTTCACTATCCTTGTCCTAGCCAACACTTAATCCTAGGTTGGTAGTATTAATGGAGTGATTCTATATCGGATTTGGTTGCTCAAACCATCTTCAAATCCTCGAGCCTTTTGCGCTTCATCATCGAAGAGTGTTAGGGTAAATTCTAGCAATTCGGTGAATCTAGCACCATAGTCGTTCACCGTCATACTTTCTTGAGTTAGCATCATAACTTAGCCTCTCTGGCGTTTCAAACACTTGCCGGATAATATGGTACTATCATTAGTTATCATGAATACGAGACTTTTTCACGCACTCTCATACTATAGCTCGTCTCTACAGACTAACATTCAATTTATAGGTCATTCACTAAACCACTGGTCGTTTCAACAGACCATCACTATCTTCATTAGTCAACTTTACTAGACGTATGGGTCGCTTCATTAGACCATTTCTATTTTCATAGGTCATTTCAATAGACCATAATCACTTTCATTGGTCGTTTCAATAAACCATTCTTACTTGTTCCAGGTTAACTCGCACATTTAACACTATTACTCACGTCAACCCAAGCATTGTACTATGCCTAATACTTTCACATAAATATGCCGTCCCCAAAAGACGTAACTTTTACAAAAGATCGGTCTACTAGATTTCTGATCGTTCCAATAGACCAGTTCTACTTAGGAAAGTCATTTCACTAGAATTTACTTATTAATCATAGGTCGATTCACTAGACCTACTCTCATTCACACTTGGCCGTTTCACTAAGCCTATTACTCTTATACTTAACCGTTTCAATAGGTTATTTTATTCTTGTTTCGATCGCTTCAATGGATCAAAATTAACTTTACTTGGCCGTTTCACTAAGCCTATTACTTTTATACTTAACCGTTTCAATAGATTATTTTATTCTTGTTTCGATCGCTTCAATGGATCAAAATTAACTTTACTTGGCCGTTTCACTAAGCCAAATACTTTCTCTTGACCGTTTCAATAGGTCACTTTATTCTTTCTTACTTGACCGTTTCAATAGGTCACTTTATTCTTGTTTCGATCATTTCACTAGACCAAAACTAATTTCACTTGGCCGTTTCAATAAGCCCATTATACTCATGGTCTTTTCACTTGACCAATACTTTCTCGTTCTAGATTAGTTCACCCATTTTATTATTTAAGAACGAACAGTCAACAAAGTCATTTGCTTAAAATAAGCAAACTTTTATTGCAAAGAATCTATTGGAATCAATTTAAGCAAAACAAAATTCTAGCGTTTCTCTCTAGACTAGAACAAATCATCAATCCCATAAAATAACTTTATGTTCCACTTTTCAATCATGGAACAACACCTTCCTAGGCCTTCCTTTAGGTCTTCCACTAGGCTCCTTTGGAGTCTTCTTAGAGCTTCTTGGTCTACCTATGGACCTACGAACTGGTACCATTGGTGGTTCATCATCATCAATTACAATTGGGGTAGCTTCATTGTCCCCAAGGTTAATTGCTACTTCCTCGATCTCTTCTTCAGCTACCAATTATCTTCCTTTGGCGCTTCATTGCCTACGGGGGTTGTTGATTCTGACTCCCTAGCTCTTTCTTCCTTTTAAGTCTTTCAATTCGTAAAACCATTGACTTCTTCTCTGGTTCCACGATAGTACCTTTCATTTAGGTTCATGATCTCCTTAATTTCTTATGATTCCTTGCGAGTGTCTAGCAATGTCTTCCTATCTCGCATTCACTCCTCTAGTGTAGGATTCACTCTTGCCTTTTGAACTTCCAATTCTTCATTTAGCTTTCGAATCTTGAGTGTATACCTCTGGATCACTATTTTCTTAATTGTTCTGTGTTTCACATTCACGTTCATGTTTCTTCTAAGTCCGTCCATAACTTACAATCAGGACATAACTTATTATCAGTACCATATACTTAAAGGTATGTGACTGTAATCATCAATTGCATAAGCAACTTAAAAGGATGACATTTTCGTGTAACCCTTCAAGTTTCACTACCAAAGTGTTCACTTATATTCCTCATATCTCTCGAGGAATTCTTATCTTAGGTTCTTTCCTAAAATAGTAAGTTTCTATAAATGGAAAGTTCCCAAACTTAGAAAGTTTCCTAATTTAGAAAGTCTCCTCAAAGGTAAGTTTTCTAAAATGGTAACTTCCCCAAAAGTACTATCTTCCTTATCAGAGTTCTAAAGTCCAATCTACGTTAAGTACTATTTCTCCTCATAGTCTTAACTTCCTTCTATATTCTCCCATGTAAACCTAAAGCCATTGCTCTTATACCAACTGTAACACCCCGAATTTTCTTAATATATCTGAGCATTTAATGGCATTTAATAACAATAATAAACAATAATAAATACCTTAATTTAGGGTTCACAATGGCCCCTTATTTAAACCATAAATTCAAAACAATAGTGGAAGCGTAACTTAAACTTGTCTTGGTAGGTAACAACCCTAACCATCAACGTACTTCAACTTACATCAAAATAATTGTACTTAAACTACTAAGTTAAGAATCTTCAATCCACCGTCTTCCTACGGCTGCTTTCCTTGTCTTGTCCTCCTACTTAAATCCTGAAAACAAAATTTATAGAGAAGGGATGAGCGAACGAATGCTCAGTAAGTTCATACGTGGCCTCTCCGGTTACTAAGGAGAGACGACCAGAACGAATACTTTGAATAACTTTTACAAAGATAGGTTCAGTTACTTTTGGATTCAAGACTGCAGAACAATACAGTCGTATTTCTTTTAAGATTTTACTTTCAAAGGATTATGGCACTAGAATCCAAAGGGATTCATTCAAGTTCCGTCAATTCCTTGGTAACGTACATTATAACTTCAATGCCAAAGGTACAATTTGTACACCTAGCTTCTCCAGCCAATAGTGTGGGTCGTAACATATATGGTATCCACACACATATGCTCGGGGTCTAGAATCATCCTTGTAATCAGACAATTCCTGAGAGAAGGCATGTGATCACTCATGCAATCCCTAGTTTAAGGACGAGTCTTTTCTAACTGGACTGTCCGTCAATGTCTTTTCTAACTGGACATTGGCTACCTTAACAAGTAAGTGGTTAACTTACAAGTTAAAATGAGAACATACTAAGGTACAAGTATGTGATACAAGTTTCAAACTTCGATACTTAGTAGATCGATGGGGACATCACTAAGTATAGATTCTTTCAAGGAACGTTCAATAACGCAGAGTTCATTCAAATACTATCATGCCATACTGATAGCTAACTTTAGAAAAATACGGAATTCCAATAAACAGGAGTTCAAATACTGTAAGGAACGTAATCCCTTACCTGAATTGCTTTTTCCTCGCAATCTCGTCCCTGTGCAAATCTACAAGGCACGGAGTAATTTACTTTAGTACTCTCAACATTGTTAACTATTTCTACTTAGTTAACTGAGAGATGCGAGTTAACTTCTTTACTTCGTTACTTCTTTTCTTACGTTTAAGTTTCTGACTTTGATGTGCGAGTCAGCCCTTTAACTTTAGTATAATTGTAATTAGGTCCTCTAACTTTGGGTTAATTACAATTTGGTCCCTCAACTTTGGGTTGATTGCAAATTGGTCCTTCAACTTTGGATTAATTGCAGATTGGTCCTTCAACTTTAGTTTAATTGTAATTTGGTCCTTCAACTTTGGATTAATTACAATTCAGTCCTTCAACTTTCCTTTAATTACAGAAAGGTCATTTGAATTTGGTTTTGTTCATAAAGGTCCCCCAAGTTTCTTCTTCTTCACTTAGGCCCCTCTAACTTCAAAGGTTTCCTTTTCATTCCTTCTAACTTTAATTCTTTTTCAGTTTAGTCCTTTTCCGTTAGAAAACTAACTGAGTTCTTCTAATCTTTTCTCTCCTCGTTAACTTTCTAACTTTCAAGGTCTTCCTAGTACTCATTCTATTTTCTCAAGTTAATTTTCTAACTTGTTAACAATCCTTTTAACGATTTTTTTTTCTTTCCATTAGAAACTTAACGAAAACACTAACTTTCCGTCCCAATTCTTAACATCTTCAATCAAGAATTAACACCCAAATTATGTCACCATTGCCGAATCATGTAGCTTCAATATCAATGATTTTGGACAATTTTTTTCTTGATCTAAATTTTCCATTGTAATTCCTAACATCAATTTATTCATAACTTAATAACAAAAATCATTAAATCGACAAAATCATTCTCAATCCTCTAGGGCCATTCGGCCGAATGAGATTTATGGGAAAAAACCATATTTTTCTTTCTTTTGATCAACCCAATTCAACCTCAATGATTTAATTGTTCAATCCCCAAGCATTGCATAGTATCAATCCATTCAAAACACGATTTTAAAAATCAACTTAAAAATACTAACATGGAGATCATCATGTTCTCAAAACCTTTAGATCAAATCCATTGTCCTTTTTAAAGTTTTGTCATTGAATCACTAACATGCAAAAACCTTAATATTAATATCTTAAATCATGCATAACTTATAATTTACTAGCCCGAATTCAATGAAACAAATTTTGGAGAATAGGATTTAGCATTACCTTGAGAATGATCGGATTACTTCTTCCAAAACGATGACAAAAAAATTCCTTCTTCCCCCTCCTTGGTTCGGCCGGCGGCTGCTAGGGTTTTGTTTTCTTTTTTTTTTTTTTTTTTTTTTTTTGAGTTTATGATAATAAAGAATTCCTAATTTGACTAACTCAAGAATTTATACTTTGGATTGATTCCTAATTGGGTTGGGTTTACTAATACAAATTTCGGGCCAATCCAAATTCTTCGGCCCACTTCTTTCAATTGCTTTATAACTCTAATTATTATTTAATTAAATTAATAAAACCGAATTAAAATAAAATAAAAAAAAAATTCGGTTATTACAAAATTAATCAATTTCTGATTCGACAAAATAATCACTTGAATATGCTAAATTATTTGTTTTATACCGTAGATATTAGCTTCACTCAGTTTAATAATTTATAAGCGTCAGTATGAGTGACTGATACTTTGTAACATTAACACTGACATTTTCGATGTAGATATGTGTTTGACAGTTATTTACAAAAGTGTCGCCGACTATTTTAAAGGATATGCAAGGTACTTTTAGAAAACTTGTGATTTCCTAAACGTTGGGAAAAACGCGTTTCTCATAAGAACTAAACTAAACAAAATTACTTCATAAGAAAAATAATCTAAAATCGACATTTTGTTTAACTTCTATTTTCGTTTATACCTTTATTTAATGAGACAAGACCACATATCTTGTATCACTTTATGTATCATGTATCACATATGATTCAACAGTTATGTATCACTGAAACGTAATGGTGATTGTCAGCATTAATAACTCATAACCGTTGGATCACTTGTGGTACACAATTATACCTTTAGTTTACTATATATGCAGTGATTGTTTTACTTAGTATATATACAAATATTACTACAAATATATTGAGATGGAATGAATATTATAGTCCCTTGTCTTATCCTCAATTTCCAATGTGGTGATTGAACCTTTTTTTCGTGCAAATGTACTCCCCATACTTTCACACTTTTTAAAAATGTACTCACTTCGTTAATTAATTTCATTACAAAATTTAACAAAAGTTAGCTATTTGACCTTACGTAATTAACTTTCATTATATTTTCGTAACCCATATTAACACTTTGTTAACTCATAGCAAAAACAATGGGAGAAAAGAACGAAACTGGATGACCTTTTCAAAGTTTCACTTTCCACTTTGACCTAAACTTTTTCTTTTTCCCAAATCCTATTATCTGTCACCTCTGTTTTTCCAATAGAATTTCTGTTTTATATCAGCCTCTTTCTTATGTTAGATTTTTTAATGAAAATTACTGACGAAATGAAGACATTTTAAAAAAGCATACAAATAAAGTGAGGGCATTGCGAAAATATCAAATATTAAGTGAGCATATTAAAATTAGTACTCCCTCCGTCTCGGACTAAGGTTCTTAGTTTGACTTTACATGGAGATTAAGAAAAGGTAAATGTTGTGAGTATGAAAAAGTAAGTAAGAGAAAGTAGGAGATATAAAGTGGGTAGAGAGTTTTTGTCGTGAGAATGACAAGTGAGGCCCATGGTCCATTCTAGGTAATAAAGCAACTAAGAACCTTAGTTTGGGACAAACCCAAAAAGAATGTAAGAACCTTAGTCTGGGACAAAGTGAGTATTACAATTTACAATTAGGAAGATACATTGAATTGAGGATATTTTCAAAATAAATGTCATTTTTGAAATTTTACACCGCTTTTGAAAAGAGCAATCATTATTACTCCTATAATTTAATTAGAAAAATATTATTTTATAATATAATAAGTTTTTTCTCTTAAGTTGGTAGCCGTTGATTTTTTTCTTCGTTATGATTATTTATTTGCTCTTGTTTGCTTCTTGTACTTGTACTTGCGACGAATTTAGCATTCTATCATAATGAAAAAATTAGCTCCAAATCCAATTACTATCAAATACTCTTTATGTTTCATGTGAATTGAGACTTATTTCCCTTTTTGTCCGTTTCACCTCAATTGAGACTGCCCAAAATGGCAAACTTTTTAATATTTTATATTCACCGAACCTTACCTATTTAACCCCATTAATTCTCTCTCTTCATTTTTCACCACTCATTTTATCCAACCAACACTACTATTTACCCCACTCATTATTTCTCTTCATTTTCTACTACACATTCACCACCTTCTCTTAATTATTGTGTCATTTTTTTGTCTCAATTCACATGAAACGGAGGGAGTACTCATGATTTAGAACAGAACAAAACAAAAATAAAAAAGAACTTGAATAATAATAATGCCGACATAATGTTAGGACTTAGGAGTTTTGACAGTTGACCTTACATTGACCATGAATTCAATTACACTAAGATCCAAGCTACAATTATTATTAGCAGAAACGTCGACCACTCCCACGGTTGTCACACGGCATCCCCACGCAACGCCACGTGCATTCCCTCTCTACGCCACCGGCAAACTCTCATCTTCAACCTCCATTCTCACACGCATTTTCCCTCCCTTTTTTTTCTTCACCCCTAAGCTTAATCTCATTTTAAATTACCCCCCTCAAATCTCTCAATCCATTTCAAGAACCCCTCTCAATTTGATCGGAGCAAGAAAGAAAGAAAGAAAACCATGTCATCTTCATCTGTAAACCCTAAACCTTCAAATTCTCTTTACCCACAAGTTGATCAATCGAACCCAGATTCCGATTCGGCTTTCCGGTCAAACCCATCTTCAAAGCCGTCATCTTTGTACCCATCTATTCAAATGGAAGATATTGCACAGAATCTGTTTCCCGATGAACCCGCCGCCGGTAATTCGAACCCGCCAGTTGCGTTTGAATCGTCTGAAGATGTTATTATTAGGATCCCTGGTGTTATAGTTCATTTAATTGATAAGCAAAAAAGTATAGAGCTTGCTTCTGGGGATTTGGTTTTAGTTCGGCTCCGGCAAAACGACAACATCGTCGCTGTTTTAGCTCGCGTCGGCGACCAAATTCAGTGGCCGTTGGCTAGAGATGAAGCTGCGGTGAAGCTTGATGAGTCTCATTACTTCTTTAACCTCCGTGTCCCGCCGGAGCACGATGACACCGCCGGTGGTATTCAGTCGGATAATTTGCTGAACTACGGTTTGACTGTTGCGTCAAAGGGTCAGGAGAGTTTGTTGAAAGAATTTGATGCGGTGTTGGAACAGTACAGTGCTTTTTCTGTGGAGAAGGTGGAGGGAGAGACGGCGGGGAGGGAGATTGAGGTTTCTCCGGCGGAGATGGGGAAGGGAGGCGCCAAGGAGGAGCTGGTGAAGGGGATGTCGGCGGCTTACTGGACTACTTTGGCGCCGAATGTGGAGGATTATAGTGGCAGTGTTGCTAAGATGATTGCGGCTGGGTCGGGTCAAGTGATCAGAGGGATTCTGTGGTGTGGGGATGTGACTGTGGATGGATTGAAGTGGGGGAATAAGGTTTTGCAGAAACGTGTCGGGTCAAGTTCGAATTCGGATATCAGTCCTCAAGCTATGAGGAGAATGAAAGGTATGATCTTGATTTGTTTGGGAAATTTTGCAGATGTTTTGTTATTGCTGCTAATTTATTGACTATATTTGCTGCCATTAGTTGATATATAGTATTGTGTTGATAATGAGTTAAAAATTTAGACTGTAGTCAAACTTAGCCGATTTTGAGTTCGATTTAGTATGAGAGAGATCGAATGTTGGATACCACTTTTGTGTGTCACACTGTAGTTACGAGTGATCTAATGGCTATGCATGAATGATGATGTTACCACGATGTAAACCTTGATAATTCATAACCGTTAGGATCAGCGGCAGCACACAAAGTGGTATAGATCATTTGATCTCGGTCTGAGATAATTGGCTGATACCCCGAGGTTAAGATCATGTTTGAGTCCTTCTATGAAGCTTGAATGACGACGAAGTTGAGAGCTAATAACGGCTCTTAAGTTGAATTGTTTATTCCCCAAGCAGGAAAGTCTGTATGGAAAGACTTCTGAAATAGATGGACCAGAATCAAACGAAGCTATGACATACATTGAGTTACTGTTGTGGAAATTAACTAATTGATGAAACGGAGATTAGGTTTATCTAGTGTGCGCTTTGTTTATAATCAAAAGCCCTATTACTTTCGAAATTGATGTTAAATTAGCAATCAGCATTCTTGTTTGGTGAGCTAGGCAGGCCATGATCCAGGGTTTAATCGTGTTACTCCGTCCGTCCATGAGTGGATTTTCACTTTCACTTTTTTTATTATTTAAATTAAGGTGGTAGATTTTTATACAGTTTTAGTGGCACATAGGAGTATATCTTTACACTTCTAATTATCACACGATGTTGTTGCAACTGCAAATTAGAGCATGGTAGTTTATAAGGCGGCTTTAGTAATTTCACATGAAAATAGTTTCTCATTTAAGCATGGTGTTAGCGTAATCCTAACAATTATTGACGTGGTGTTATATTTTCTTTAGATGGTTTATTTACCGCAGCTTTGATGTTCTTCTCTTCTCTTTTGTTTTGGTATATGTATATATGAGTTGATATATAATATTATTTTCAGGGTAAAGAAATTAACAATGATGTCAGAGAATGTGGCAACAGGGATCCTTTCTGGAGTTGTGAAAGTATCTGGATTCTTCACGGGTTCGATTGTTAACTCTGCTGTTGGCAAGAAATTCTTCAAACTTCTTCCTGGGGAAATTGTTCTTGCTTCCCTGGATGGCTTCAGTACGTCTCTTTCTCTCTCTCTTCCTTTCCTACTCAATTGTTTTCTCATATGCTGAGCTTCTTGATGCTATTTCACCACCCTCGCAAATAGTTCATCAATGACATTAAAAGGATTTCAAAGTAAGTAATTTCCATAGGTACCCTTAGTTTTAAGAACCAAAGAAATTTTCTTAATTTGAAGAGAAATGCAATAAGGGAAAATTCAAAAACACACAATTATGTTGGCTATAGAGCATAAGAGTGGAATATCTTAAATGGGAAGTAGGCCACTGGCGTGGAATGAAAAAAAGCTCTTATTACTAGAGTGCAACGAGCCGAGCCGGGCTGAAAACCAGGTTTTTTAAGCACCATGCACTGACCCACTGAGAACAAACACATTGGGTCTAACTGGGCTTCCCAGTAGGAGTATGTGGCCACTTAAATAGCGAGTTAGCCCACCTAAAAGTCTATGGATGATGTTGGTGCCTAGTAGTAGTATGTGGTCAAATAATTAACCCACTATATTGCCCCACCTAACCGAGGTGAGATATTACACATCCTACACCCGAACCTTCATTTTTGCCCAAATAGGGTGCAAACACGACACTGAATGGGAGTGTGGTGGTACTAAACCAAGTGCAAATCTTGAGACTTTTGCGGACCAAACAAACAAATTCACACTTGAATCTAATCCTAGTATTACAGTCAAGGTAGCATAGAATAGAACAACTAAATACCTGCTTATGATTGTATTCATGTTCTTACCATTTCGATTGTGGTTTTCCCAAACAGATAAGGTATTTGATGCTGTTGAAGTTGCTGGAAGGAACGTAATGTCAACTACTTCAGTCGTGACAACCGGGCTTGTCTCGCAAAGGTAAAAATATCTGACTAACCTTTCAAAAAAGCCGATATTTTAATAATCCCATTATCATGGACATCAATCATCGATTTCTTCAACCAATAATTTATTTATTATTTGGCAAGTTGCAAATGTAAAGATTCTAGCATAGTATACTATATGATAAGACCGAGCCTCGCGGACCAGACCGGACCCGGTTCAAAGCCAGTACAAGCGAGCTCGACCACATCAAACCGGATAAGCCCGCAAGCTAGTAAGCCCGAGAGATCCGGGCTTCATGATAACCATAACCGAGGTAGCTCTGCCTCCCGCTATTCTTAGGGTCCCGTGTTGATCACTCAACCTCCTGCCCGGAGCCCGCAACAGCCGGCTGTCACAAACGTACCACAGATGTTACCTGTTCGTACCTGACATACCATAACGGTTGGTGGTGGAATCATGTTTCCCTGACAACACGCCACGTTCCCAGCCACTCCCCTGGCCTTGCCAATGAGGACCTGCCGCGTGTCCATCCGGTACAAGGGCGGTTAGAGCCTTAAACCTACCTCCTCCTTCTACTCATATAAATACTCCTATCCGCCCCAAAGGGCCAGGTACGTGCTCTATCCTATTCACACACACAAGGCTTTCACAAGCTTTCTACTTAGGTTTTCCTCAGAGATCTCACTCTCACACCCGAGGGCCTAAGCCGGATTCCAACTCGGCCTTGGTCTTAACGGTGTTCTTGTTTGTGTTGTGATCAGGATCAAGAGACAGCTATATTGGAGTTCTACCTCCGTGACCCCAGAAACTTAGGGCGTCATCAGTGGTTCCATTGCCGGGAATCGAACCCGGGAGGTACAGAAGCTGAATGGCCGCATCACGGCCCTGGGGAGGTTCATCGCCAAGTCAGCAGAAAAATGCCTGCCTTTCTTTAAAACTTTGAAAGGAGGAAAAAAGGAGGGTTTTGAATGGAACGAGGACTGCCGGAATGCTTTTGAGCAAATAAAAGCTTACCTGGGAAAACCGCCGCTGTTGAGCAGCCCCGTTTTGGGTGAAGAACTCTACGTTTTCTTGGCTGCAGCAGATCACGCTGTGGCTGCGGTTTTGGTAAGGGAAGAGAACGACCCTCAGAAGCCCGTATACTATGTCTCCAAAGCACTATCCGCGGTAGAAGGGTGCTACTTGAACATCGAAAAGCTGGCTTTCGCCTTGCTTATAGCCGCTCGGAAGCTGCGGGCATACTTCATCGCCCACCCAATCACGGTCTATTCGGATACCCCGCTGAAAAAAGTGCTCCATAAGCCCGAATCCTCGGGAAGAATGCTGTCATGGTCGATAGAACTGACTGAGTTCCAAATCACTTACTCCCCGCGAAAGACCATTAAGGCACAAGCACTGGCGGACTTTGTGGCAGAAACTACGTTTGAAGTAAAGGAAAGCGAAGCGGGCAAAGTCCAGCCCGATAAAGCAAAGAAAAAGCGGGGCCAGAAGGCCATGGATGAGGGGGAAAGACCGGAGAATTGTTGGTCGTTAAGCGTTGACGGATCCTCCGGAAAAACTGTTAGTGGCGCCGGAATCCTATTGATCGCCCCGGAAGGTCAAAGATTTAAACGAGCCCTAAGGTTCAAGTTCGCGGTTTCCAACAACCAAGCCGAATACGAGGCATTGATAGCGGGCTTGGAATTAGCCCGGGACATGAAGGTCACAAATTTAATCGTGAAGAGCGACTCACAGCTAGTGGTAAATCAGGTTAAAGGGGAATATGAGACAAATCACCCGGTGCTGCTCAAATACAAGGAGCTGGCAGCAAACCTGTTGAGGGAATTCGACTACCACGAGCTAACCCAAGTTAACCGTGCTGAAAACTCCGAGGCGGACTTGCTTTCGAGAATCACAGACGAAGACATCGCAAAGCTTAGTGTGGACTGTTGGATAGAATTTACGGAGCGCCCGGCCATTGACAGGGTAGAGATCCACCAAATAGGGGAGCCCGAGAAGGATTGGGTGGACGAGATTATGGAATACATAGAGAAGGAGATCCTTCCCAGCGATTCGGATCGAGCAAAATTTTTGAGAAGACAAGCCGCCAGATACACGATAATTGATGGCGTACTTTATCGGAGATCCTTCACCAAACCGCTGCTGAGGTGTGTCAAGTCCGAAACAGTCACCAACTTGTTATACGAAGTTCACGAAGGCGTGTGTGGAGGACATCCCGGTGCCCGGACACTATCCGATAAAATCAGATTCCTCGGGTATTACTGGCCGACAATGAAAAAAGATGCAGAGGAATATGTCCGCAAATGTGATCAATGCCAGAGATTCGCCAACATACCAAGGCAGCCATCCACGGAGCAGAGCCTGGTAGTCCCGACTTGGGCATTTGATATGTGGGGGATTGATCTGATTGGGCCTTATCCCAAAGCACCCGGCGGAGCGCAAATGGTAGTGGTCGCAGTAGATTATTTCACAAAATGGGTAGAGGCCAAGGCACTAACTAGCACGACGGAAGCAAGTATTATCAAGTTCATCCACGACCATATATTCTGTCGGTTTGGTTTGCCGCGGGCTATTGTTTCCGATCATGGACCTCAGTTCCAAAGCAAGTTTACGACGGAATGTAAGAGACTCAACGTAGAACATCGGCAATCCTCCGTCGCCAGACCGCAGGGAAATGGACAGGCAGAGGCCGCAAATAAGTTGCTTATGACCGCTTTGCACAAAAATTTGAAGGGAAGAAGTGGTCGCTGGATGGAGGAGCTCAGTACTGCTCTATGGGTTGTCCGAACCACAACGAGGAATTCAACGTGAGAACCCCCCTTTTCCTTGACATATGGATCAGAGGCGGTCGCGCCCGTAGAGGCAGCCCTACCCACCTACAGGGTCGCCCATTTTGATGAAACAAGGAATGAGGAAGCCCGGAGAAAAGACTTAGACCTTCTTGAAGAAAAACGGTTGGAAGCACGGGCAAAGATGGTCAATTATAAACAAAAGGCAAAAATCCATCATGACATAAGGGTGAACAAGAGGTCATTTTCCGTGGGAGACTGGGTCTTAAGAAAAGTTGAAGTCACGGGGAGACAGCCCGGGTATAACAAGCTCTCGCCCAACTGGGAAGGGCCTTATCAGATTGCCCGCATAATCAAAGAAGGGACTTACAGACTCCTCACCAAAGAAGGGAAGGACTTAAAGAACGCTTGGCACAGCGACCACTTGAAGAAGTATTACCCTTGAAGATTGTGTTTCCCCCTGTCACTAGAAATCCGCCTATTTTCTATCTTATACATTGTAATTTTGATGTACGGCTCTATGAGCGGAAAAAAGATAAAAGATCAATAATATTATGTTTGTCCCATTGAAATGAAAGATCTTCTTGAATCCTCATGCACGATGCACGGTCATACGCCCTCGAGCTAGACCGTAAGCCCACCAAGGGAAATACCGTTGCATGAATTCTCATGAACGACGCGCGGTCATACGCTCTCGAGCTAGACCGAAAGCCCACCAAGGGAAATACCGTTGCATGAATTCTCATGCACGATGCACGGTCATACGCCCTCGAGCTAGACCGTAAGCCCACCAAGGGAAATACCGTTGCATGAATTCTCATGAACGACGCGCGGTCATACGCCCTCGAGCTAGACCGAAAGCCCGCCGAGGGAAATAATAATGAATACCAAGCAAAGGGTTCGAGAAAGAGCAATAAATACTTGGCAATTCCAAGAGCAATAAAATATAACGAAAATAAATGACAAGGAGATATGGGGATCAAAAGAAGAGCAATTAAATACATCACAAAATCAGATCAAAAGGGAATCAAATATTCATGTTCATGGAGTCTAAAATTATTACAAAAAGGCCCCAGGACGCAGCCCGGTCTGATCTTCAACTGGCCGGCGGCGGGTTGACTTCCACTTCTGGAACAGAATCAGAGGCAGTATGATCAGCTGCAGAATGAGCCAGAGCTTCAGAGGCTTCGGCTAGAGCGGAGGCAAAAGTTGAAAAGGGAAGAACAATACCTTCGACGAAGGGGCCATTGGGGCCAAATACTTTCTCCAAAGCCGCGGCCAGAGACAAGGCGGATTCATCACCTGTAAACCGCAAGTCGTCTATCATTTTGATCAAGGGTTGAACGGTTACAGGTGAAACCGGAGGCAGAGCATTCCGAACCGACTCGGGCAAGGCTTCAAGCTGATGATCGGCAAAAGGCACTAAGGAATGACCATTGAAGCATTCCGGATCCGTGGCCACGATAGAACAAATGATAGCGATCTCTTGAGCAGTATACTTCCCCGTAGCCGCCAGATTCCGGGCAATAGTGTGCACCGCCTGTTCGTACTGCTCATTGCCCGCGACGGATAATTTTTCAGAGTACTCTGCGGACTCTTTGAACTCAGCAACCGCCTTGCCCCTCTCCTCCTCCAAGACCCGCTCTCGTTCATTCTCATAGCGCATTTGGTCAAGAAGTTTACCGTCCAGCTCGTCCACTCTGCTGGACAGCTCCTCGGATTTCTTCCTCTCCGCCTCCAAGGACCTCAGGAGCTCAATATTGCGAGTATCAACACTCGCCTTCTCAGCCTCAGCCCGCTCTTTGGCTTCTCGAGCAGCGGCCAGATCGCCACTCAATTTAGACACCTCCTTGGCCGCGCTAACGACCTCCGCATCTTTGCTCTTTAATTCCTGGCCGGCACTCTCCACAGTCTTGGTCAACTTTTGGACCTCCTCCCTCGCCGCCATCAGCTCAGTATTCCTCGCCGCGATCACGGCGGCGTCGGCCTCATGTTGAGTCCGCAGATAAATAACTTCGTTGGCAATCTACAAATAACAAAGGTGATTAGACTACGGTGCGGAGAGAAGCACGATATATAACCCAAGTAAAAAACAAACCTCGGTCAAACACAGGCCAACGTTGCCTGCGGCGGCGATAGGATTCGAAGCAGCCAGGACCTTCTGTTAGTAATCTGGAAAATATAGACGGTGCATCAGCCCATCACCAACATAGGCATTAGCGCTCCGGCGGCTATGTAGATCCACCCCATATAGCTCAGGGGCCTTGGCTATCTTAAGCCCGAACTCCCGGGCGCGCTCTCTATCCTCAATTGACTCCACCGGAAATAAATTGGAGCATAGGGTCCCTCTCGAAGGAGATAAGACCGTGAAATCACCGGAAGAAGAGCCAACCCTCTGATATTTATCCCACTGAGGGGACGTTGGATCCCCGATAGCAGAGCGTTTTTTCGTAGGCTCGGGAGCAGACAGACCTACGCCAGAGGCTTGGGAAGAATGGCCGGTTCCAATCACAGATTTACCGCGGCCAGCGCCTTGGTGGGGATTCGGGGGCAGGTTCCGGGTCAGTTGCGGCTGAGAAACCACCGCCCCGGACTTATCAACCTTGTCCGTGACAGGGATCTTGACCCCAGGAGCCTCCACCCTTTTCATGGCATCAGCTCTCCTTTGCTTTTCAAGAGCTGCGGCTTTCCTGACCGCGACCTTGATTTCTGCTGCGGACTTGGGAGGCATCGTGTCGGTTGGGTCTGCGAACAAGAACAAAAGTCAGACAGGTAAAAACAAAGCGAAAGAAGACAAGAAAATACGAAAGTGTACAATGGAAGAGACCGAGTAAACCAGGGTCTGGACAAGTCTCCCCCGAATTACAGACCGAGCAATCAGAAAGAAAAGCAAATGATTGATGAACTTTCCAATCAGGATCTCGCAACAGAGGGGCCATGATGACCCTAGGCTCGGGGCCAGAAACGCGCCTCGGGGCCACCCCGGCGAAGGTCAGGAGCTCTTCATCGCTAATAATTGCCGAGACATCGTAAACTTTAGGAGTCTCTACAACCGACTGGTCGTCCAGGGTAACCCTCTTCGTAAACCGAGCAAGATAGGCCTCCATCGCCGTGCTTAACTCTCGGCCTTCTTGCGGGTCAGGAAAGTTTTGGCGGGACATCGAAATCGGTGCTAAATTGTCAGGGCGAGGGAATGGCCAGCCTAAACGGTTCTGAATAACGAAGGGATATCTTTGCCACTGATCGAACTTGTTAGTAGCAGCGGAAAAAATCTTCTCAGACCGCGGTTTTGTCTTTAAGCTCAGGCAGCCCGCAGTAACTTGATGGGTGAAGTAAATATGGAGCGCGGACAAAGAAGGCTCATACCCCAACATGCGGCTTACGACTATGAAGGACACCAGATAGCGAATGGCATTCGGGGTCAAGTCCATAGGGAGGCAATGTGTAAACTCAAGAAATTCACAAATAAATGGATCCAGAGGAAGGCGCAGCCCGTTTTCGAACTGAGCCGGGTAGAATATGCAGGCAAGGTTCTCGGCACGGATCAAAGGAGGGGTCATTGATCTCCCACCCATAAGAGACTCGTATTCAATAAGACCGTAGACAAGATACACTTTGGAGTCGACGCGGAACTGCGACAAATACTCATCACCATTATCCCCATCGCTCTCATCCCTCAAACCCGCACCAGAGCTAGACGCACCTGCTTGACTGGTCCTCCTGTTATCAGGGCCCTCAGGGAAGGAATCTACGATCCTAACGGGAGAGCGAAGCAAGTTGACCTTGCGCGCAGTATCGGGGGCCAACCTCTCCAATTGCCCGCGTGAATCCGATTGAGTATCTGAAGAACCATCTCCCACGACGTCACGGGCAGGTTCGTCCAATAAGAATTCGTCGCCATCATCAGCCCGCTCTGAAGCATCCCCGCTGCTGGTCACCTCAATCACCCCAGCATCCACGGAAACGTCGCGGTCATGGCCTTGAACAGGCAAATCGACATCCTGAGGGACATCCAACCAAGACTGAGCATTGGAGCCGCTTGCAGACACGCGGCCTCCACCTAACCTCACCAACCTTCTAGCGTTACCGACCATATCTACATTATCGGGGAATCGAGTTAAAACCGCTTTCACAAAAACCCCCAACTGTTCCTCGCCCCCTATTACCCTCATTCTTCCCGAATCAAAATGAACTGAGGGGCCTGTCTCCCACAGCAGGGGTAGGATCCAGGAGTCCACTCATAGACTACTCCTATGGTCATAAAAGCATCCCGGGAAAGCCTTTTCCAGGCATTTATCAGGTACCGGTAAATCCCTCCCGTTCGTCGACAACAACCGAAAAGGTCCGGACGGAGCATTCTCCCCAGGTCCAGTTCATCCATAATCACAGTCAGAGGTTTTTTTCAACAAAACTTTTAAAAAAAAAATCAAAGATGGACCCAGGATTCCTAAGAAAGAGACAAATTAACCGGTTAGAAATCGGAGACTCGGCGTTTAAAAGTTAAAAGCTTGGTTCGTGATGTTATAAGTTATGAAAACACGGCGTTTTAAGTTTCTACCCCCGATGAACGGTGGAGAGGACCGAAGACGAAAAGTTTGCAATCAGAAACCAGTGACGAAAATAAAAAGGGGAGCACTACCTGTTAAATCGATCGAGTTAAGGAAACAGAAGAAGCAAATCAACGTCGTTATCAGCAATATTTCTCTCAAGAGCGATGGCTAAGGATTAAAAATACCGAAGGTCTTTGAATAAGCCAGTTAGGGTTATTTATATCCCCAGAATGGGTCGGGTTTAAACCAAAGATCCGGAGCGACCCGGCTTAGACCCGGAAAACGAAGAGGCGGGAATCAGCTTTTTTCGAATTCCAATGACGGTTCGCATTTAATGAGCGTGCTCCTTGTCATATCAAGGACCTGACAGCTACGTCACTAGCCTGACTCGAGGGGCCCACTGTCCTGTCATCAACCACCATTGTAAGACTCCCGTCCCATGATATTCCGTGCCCGTTACTACAGTCTGCCCGGGCCGAGACACGGAAGTGTAACTCCTCGCGCCACTCATAAATAAGCTGACCCTCGGAGTTAGGGGCCACTGATAAGACCGAGCCTCGCGGACCAGACCGGACCCGGTTCAAAGCCAGTACAAGCGAGCTCGACCACATCTAACCGGATAAGCCCGCAAGCTAGTAAGCCCGAGAGATCCGGGCTTCATGATAACCATAACCGAGGTAGCTCTGCCTCCCGCTATTCTTAGGGTCCCGTGTTGATCACTCAACCTCCTGCCCGGAGCCCGCAACAGCCGGCTGTCACAAACGTACCACAGACGTTACCTGTTCGTACCTGACATACCATAACGGTTGGTGGTGGAATCATGTTTCCCTGACAACACGCCACGTTCCCAGCCACTCCCCTGGCCTTGCCAATGAGGACCTGCCGCGTGTCCATCCGGTACAAGGGCGGTTAGAGCCTTAAACCTACCTCCTCCTTCTACTCATATAAATACTCCTATCCGCCCCAAAGGGCCAGGTACGTGCTCTATCCTATTCACATACACAAGGCTTTCACAAGCTTTCTACTTAGGTTTTCCTCAGAGATCTCACTCTCACACCCGAGGGCCTAAGCCGGATTCCAACCCGGCCTTGGTCTTAACGGTGTTCTTGTTTGTGTTGTGATCAGGATCAAGAGACAGCTATATTGGAGTTCTACCTCCGTGACCCCAGAAACTTAGGGCGTCATCACTATAGTGGAACATTATTGTACTAAGTGGAAGCTTACATATGAATCTTATCTGATACCCTCGCTATCAGAATAATTGATTGCGACCAAAACAGAATAATTAGCTTCAAGTGGAATTTTTAAGTGGGGTTATATACTGTTTTCTTAGGATATTATTTTGATTATTGTCGCAGGTATGGAGAACAAGCTGGAGAGGTGACCCAGCATGGGCTTGGTGCTGCGGGACATGCTATAGGGACAGCTTGGGCAGTGTTCAAGATAAGAAAGGCGCTTAATCCAAAGAGCGTAGTTAAGCCTACGACTCTTGTGAAAGCTGCTGCAGCTGAGGCGAAGGCTTCTGCTGCTAAACCAAAGATCAAAGGCGCAAAAACGCCCTGAGCGGGTGTATGTCTTGGCTAGTTTGTTTTAATCATTGGACGACGCGCTACTTTTGTGTTTGCCAGAGTTTGTATTGCTTGTTGTACCATTAGACAGGGGTGCAATAGCAGTTGTACCTTGTAATGAGGATTTGTAAATAATGTGAAGTGCCTGGTTCTGTTGGATCTTATTGTTTCTTGTTGTTTTATGGCAAAACTATTTTTGTCACTTCAATATGTGTTCATATTTGAAAATTATGTTTTGTTAGCAGTGTGTTGGTGGTTTATAATTTGCGGGAGTGTACAATTTAAGAAGTTTTTTTTTTAAGAAAAAAAAAAAAATCAGTTTCTAAATTTTCTCGTAGAGAAAAAAAAAAAGACGGGGTTTTCATAAAAGGCTCAATCCTCAATCCGCTGGTATGTGCGATTTTGCAAAATCCTCTTGGAAGTTCGATTTTAATGTTACAAAGAGTCGATCATTCATACTATCATTTAACATTCGAACCAATAGTTTTAACACATGTTAATAAGTATCAGCACGTGTATTAACAATACAATAACTGTCGCAGTAAGTGTCGGCATTAGTTTATAGAGGTGTCGACAAGTTTTAAAGAGTTCTAGTGTTAGTTTATTTATAGAAGTGTCAGTCGTAGTATTTAGTAATACTAGTGTTATTGTGTAGAGATGCTAATTGTTAATTTTTATAAGAGTGCATGTGTTAATAAATTTCAAGTTATTTCCAATAATGCTACCGCGTATTTTGGAATTAAATTCAATTAACTAAAGTACAATTTATTTGATATATTGGTGGCACAAATATTCTTTGGAGGACTCTTTTAAGTCCTTTCAATACAACAAACTACTCTTCTTCACTTTATGCAGCAAGAGTAAGATTAATAACTAGTCTTAAATGGCTTATATGTCTTGAGATCAAGAACAACACCAGCAACCGAACCAACCGCGGCCGCAACTGAAATCAGGAAGCAAGCCATGCTAAGCATCTGAAACCCGATCCACCGGCTACTCCATTTCCCTATCTTCTTCTGAGAAATGTACATTTCAATCGGAAAATAAACCGTCAATGGCCAAAACCCTAATGCCCCTAAAAGCCCACAACGTCGTTGAAGAAAGGCAAGAGCATTGCTATGATTGTTGTTAACACCACAAAAGCTGTCCGCCATATTAACCGGAAAAAGTTGAGTTGGTAGACCCCAAAGAATGGGACTGGTAGGTCGTACTCAGCTGTCACGAAATCGCTTTTTGACCATTTTTGAGAGCTCCATTTTTCGACAAATGCAAATAATGGTTGACAGTAGACCTGCAAAATAGTTCATTTTTTATAAGGTAGCTGAGTTCTTATTTGAAAAGTTAAACTTTCTGAAGCAGTTTGCTTCTTAGTCACTCTGAGTCACATTTCAAAAAGTAAAACTTAGTGGCAGAAGCAGTTTGCTTCTTAGGTATTGAGTTCACATTTGAAAAGTCAAACTTAGTGTTAGAAGCAGTTTGCTTCATATTTAACTGAGATATTGTTTGAAAAGTCAAACTTTGTGTCAGGATGAGGTATTTACCTGGTATGCACCAACTAGATGGACAACGATAGCGATATTGGCTATGTCAAGTAGCCAATACGGGTTGTAAAATCCAAACCCGGTCAAAAGATTTCCCGGAGAATCATCCCCAAACGCGGCGTATCCAAAGCATCCACACATCATATAGAACATAGTTGTCATGAAAATACTCAACACCGTCGCCTTTTTCATGGTCTTATGCTCTGCAGGTGGAGATTTCAGCGTATCCTACAAAATTATACATAATAATTATATAAAACACATGCAAATAAACATATCATCTCGTTTAAAATCCTTTTTCGCGTTCCAAATCACCTGAATTTCAATGAGGATGATCGAATAAGAATAAGCAAATGCAATAGCTCCTAGAGCTTGAAAACTCCGCCATAGCTTCTGCGTTGAAGTAACTGTCCCGGCATGAGTTACAGTACCTATGCTTATCCCCGTCATGCTTCCTTTGATTATCCCATTTCTACGAAATTATATCAAGAAACATTAGAGGACAAAAAAGGCAATAAAATCAATTATCATCAAAATCGCGTATAATTAAGATAAGTTTGTGGTTAATTTGTACCTGCAACTTTGGCAATGCCAAGACCAAGACCAACAAATGAATAAGTGAAGGACATAATAGCTGCAACAATGGAGAGCCACCATACTTGGTCGAAATCCGGGATTTGGGAGAAGAAAATCTCGATGATCCCAAACGTTATCATGTACCCGTTGCTAGACATATGGCACGGATCTTTCCCGTTACTCTTATGAAAACAATTTGATCTCTTTATCGCCCTGTATCATAGTAGAAAAACAATCATTTTTGTGTACCATATACAAGACTATTATTACTTTCTGTAAAAAAATAAAAAAAATCTGGTGCTAGAAGAGCTCCCGTTAGAAAAATTGACTTACATCATGCTAACTGAAGCTGCAATGGTGTAACCAATCGCGACACCAAATAAATTCAAGTATTGTATTATCCCACATATTTTCACCTTGCTTCCCCCTGCAGTTGAAAAATGTTCTGAATAATTTTTCCTTTTTTTATTTTTTTTTATTTGGTGACAAATACTTGAGACTTGTACATTGTTTTTAGATGAGTTGTACCTAAGGTGGACTTGACAGCATCCATGTAGGTGTAGTTCCTTGGTCCAGTGGCAGGGTCACCTGATCTATAACACTGAGATAGCAAGTTTGAAGTGTAGAGAATGACAAAGGCAAAGAGGATCATGACCGTTGGTCCGGCGACCCATCCAAGCTGTCCGATGGCCCATGCTAGTGAGAGCACGCCGGACCCGATCACGGCGGTGATAATATGCGACGATGCAGTCCAGAAATTTCCTGCATCGACCAAAAATTGTGCATCAAACGAACACTATGTAAAATTTTGGATACAAAATATCACATGTTGGTTAAGAAACTACTTCTATCATTATCGATCTATAGAGACAATTTTACGATACTACAAGTAATGGATAACAAGTACGACACATTATTAAAAATATTGACATATCAACTGTGACGCTTATTATGAATGAGCTAGTATAAACTGTGACACTTATTATTATGATACTTATTATGAGACGGAGCTAGTATAAAAGTATACTCGGATAAAGTGTTTTGGAGATGAATTAAAGGATATTTGGCAAAAACTTCTTTAGGCCTACTTTTACTTTTAGGAAAGGTATCTTCTAGAATGTCCTTTGGTAGGTGTATGCAAACACCCCACCCTTTCTTTAATGAGTAGTATATAGTTATTTTTTTTCTAAATATCAGTATAGATATACTCCCCCGTCCCACCTCACTTGACACCCAAGAGTGAGCACAATAACTAAGAAAAAATAATAAAATAAGGAAAATATATGGTAGAAAATGAAGAGAGAGAATGAGTGGGGTAAATAGTAGTGTTGGTTGAATAAATGAGTGGTGGAAAATGAAGATAAAGAATGAGTGGTGGGGTAGAGTGAATATAAAATCATAAAAAGTAGACTATTTTGGGAAGTGTTAAGTGAGCTGGGACAGACTAAAATAGAAATAAGTGTCAAGTGAGTTGGGACAGAGGGAGTATATTTTTAGTGAAATTTAATAAAACTCTATTTATGTATACAGATGTTATAAATTGCACTTGCAATCACAAAATATGTTAAGGATAATTTCTTCTGTATACTACTAAAAGTGTTTAAATGTCAACTTTCTTAATTCTCCAGAAATAAAATAATCATTTTCAACTTGATATAAGGAGGAAGATAATGAGAATTTATATTTTCGCGCGCGGTGTAATTTTTGAATGCTTACCCGTTCTCTTCAAGCGACCATCGTCGTCGAAGCACTTGGAATAGTTAGATTGAATGTTAATGGCTTCGGTATCGACATGAGCTTTAGGTTGGACTTCAACTTGTAAGTAATGCCTAATATCTTGCCTTTCTTCAAACTAAACAAAGAAAATAAATTGAAAATTAAAACATTAGTTGGAGAATATATGTAGTACAAGTTATTAGGAGTATAAATGTTTAATTTGTTGATATACTTCCTCCGTTCCAAAATAATTTTCTCATTTGTCATTTCTTGTTGTCCTAAAAAATTCTTCACCTATCTACAATTTAGGCTTAAAAAGTGCATTAACAAAATATGGCTAGCAAAGCAAATATTCATATCCTTAAAAAGTTTGAATAGTCAAACGCGAAAGATCATTTTGGGGCGGAGGGAGTATTAATTACCTCTCCATGATGGATTCTTGATGGCAAAGTTCGACTCCTTGGCAACATGATTGAACTCTTGAGTAGCTAGTTCTCAATAAGATGTGTGTGTGTGTGTGTGTGAGAGAGAGAGAGAGGCAATGAGTATTTGAAAATGGAGAATGAACATATATAGGAGAACATATGCATGCAATATGTAGGACACTGGTACGGATAACTTGTACTAATTTCTTTTTAGGTGTTTTATCGGTAAGTCCTATTTTTAAAAATATTTACTTTGTATTGTTTTTTATTCATTCTACTCCACTTGTCATACTTACACACTTAAATTGTGTATCTCACCCTTAAATCATCATACTCATAACCACTTCCCGCTAACAATACTTTTAAGCATATACTCTATTCTCTCTTTAATTTTCGTGGTATGTCCAAAATGGTGCAAGCTGTTTTAAGATGAACTGGCTGGATATGTGTTGTGTAACATGCATGACATTCTTTCTTTATTTTTTTCATCTTACTTTATGTTCACCTACTAGGCTAGCTTTATGTCCAAAATGGTTGATGTAAATAACTAATAATTGATCGAAATCAATTATTCTGCAAAGAATAAAAATTCCAAGAAGAACTTCAACGGAATTCTTGAATAAGAAAATAAAGGAGGTGAAAGAGGGATAAATAATCGCAAAGCAATTCTTGAATTAATAAAATTAACTTGTCCAAAACAAAAGAAGTAATCTAGTATTTATACTAGAACAATAAGAAAAACCTATTCTAAAAAGGAGTCTAAAAGATAAACCAAAACTAAAAGGATTTAATTAAAGAAAAACGGAAAGCTTTACGTCGGAATTTTGACGAATCGTCAATTCTATGGTCCGGTCGGGGCATATCTTAGGTGCGGTCGGACCTTGACATAGTCCGGTCGGGTCTTTCTGCATGTCCGGGCGGGTCTTGACCTGATCCGGTCGGGGACTTCAGGTGGTGCGGGCGGATCTGATCCTGGGCCTGGCATCTGAATTCTTGCACTGCATCATGCTCCCCCACTTTAAAAGGTTCGTCCCCGAATCCACATCAACATAAAGAGGCTCATCCGGATGAAATTTAACCAAATCCGACACGTTAAAAATAGGAGAAATATGCCACCCTTTCCGGTAAGTCCACACTAAGTATTGTCATTAATCTTCCTCAATATTTTGCACGGACCTTTTTCTTGGAATGTAACTTGTGATACGTACCTTGAGGAACTCTCTCCTTGCGTAAATGCCCATTACTAAGTCGCCCACAGAAAACACATTCAAATGACGCTTCTTGTCGCCAATAACTTGTACTTGACATTTGACGCCTCTATATTATCTTGACCTCTTGTTGAACCGCATCAATCAATTCTTCCATATGTTCAGCGGCAACACTATAACCGGATCTTAGTAACGGAACCAAATCCAGAGTATGCTTAGGAGGCCTTTGATACACAACTTCAAACGGAGACTTTTTCGTTGTTTGATTGATCATGT
>JAOWBW010003068.1:0-42046 GCA_026119855.1 Campanula takesimana
ACCCCTTTCGCAAAATTGTTCGACCAACTGAGACAAATGGGCAAGATGCAGCCTCTAGGAGACATTCACTCCTCTCCCGAATTACCACCCCTTCAACCATTTGAACCTACCAAAAGTTTCTCTTACCACCAAGACGAAGGTCACGACACCAACGACTGTGTCGCTCTACAAAGGAGAATCCAAAGCTTGATGGACGAGAACATGCTCACCGGCGTGAGAGGATTTTGTTCTATAGGGAAAGCGAAAACTTAGAACTCCTCGGTTGCTACGAAATCGAGCCTTATGTGAGGAACGCCCAGAGGTACTCTCGCACCTGACTGCAGAACGACGATTCAAGACATCTCAAGAGAAATAGAGGATTTAAAGCAACGCGTCGACGCAATGACCAAAACTCGAGGTGCACCACAAGACTAGACAGAATGGAAGATTTGGATGGCAGCCCGCTCAAGGAACCAGTCAACATCATCAAGCTCAGACGCTACTACGACTAGTACAACCCCCATCTCTAAAAAAAAAAAAAAAAAAATGTTTACTACGCAAAAAGAAGCCCGATAGATTGAAAACCCGCAAAGGGCGGTCTACGCAAAATAAGGGTGCGTACAAAGCTCGCTAGATCGAAAACCCGCAAGGGCGGTCTAGGCAAAAGTTAGAGCATTCCCCCTTCTATCTTCCTTTCTCTAAAATCATTCTAGTCCGACTGGAGTGAACTACGGTGACCTGAGCCCCTTAGTCCTATTGTAAAGGGGAACGTAGGCAGCCTTTCAAGAGATGCGGTCTAAAAAAACAAATAAACATCCAAATCAAGTCACAAAGCAATAAAGATAGAAGTTGTATTTTCTGAAAGCAAAAACTTTATTTCCATAGTCATTGCATGTTAACACTTATTTGATGAGTCTAAGCTTGACATACTTTTTGAATAAATAACCTATTCTGAAATTTAGACTAAAACGTAAATAAGACATAAATTAAACTAATGTGTCTGCAATGACTATGGAAGAATTCTCGGAACTACCCCTTAGAGCCACTTGTGCCCTCGGTCTCCTTCTTCTTGCTTTGTCCACGGCGAACCTTCCTTCTTCTTAGGATTCTCACAAATCTCCTCTCAAACTCGCTAACACCCTTAGCTTTGCCATTAGGAGCTCACCATTCTTTCTCTTCTGGAAATACCCGCTCCTTCTCCATTCACACTAGCCATACTCCTAAAAATCATCCTCTCATAAGCGTCAACCTCTTTCACTCTCAATGAAAAACTTGGAGCACAGGATCCAAAATAGTGCCCCTTAGGGCTCTAGAATCTGCTCCGCATGCCCAAGTCTCCCCATATACCAATCCAAGTAATCTCGTGACAGGTAGGTGTTGCTAGAGGGGGTGATGAAGGTCTAACTACGGCTAAACCAGCCTCGCCCCATATCTGAGAGAGAAGGACCGAAGCACTGTCATCCACTGAAGTATCCCAAAAGGAAAATCATCTCTCTCCTTGTCCCAACCCTCCGGGGTTCTGCACTAAGCCATAACTGACGGAGCACTCTAGCGGGGTAGTAAAAGTAGTCCCAGAGAGTGTCAGAACTTTGATCATGTGAAGTCCTACTTGCTTCTCCCTCACACAATGAATGTGCCAATGGGGCACCATCCATTGAATGTCATCAGTCACCATCTCTGCCAAATACTGTTCCCAACCTTTGAGAGTCATGCCCTCAAACCGCTCCGCCATCCCCCTAATACGGTGCATCCATGGAGCCACCTTCAGAACCCTAGAAGCAGACCACCCTAGAAGCGGTCAACTCCACTACATAGGGACCCACCGAAGCCTCATTGGCCGGACTCCATGGGTAAAATCTAACCCCGACAGGCTCAGACATCGCGAACACCCTCCTCAGATCAGCAGCATCCACCGTCTTCCTGTCCCGGTTCCTGCGGGAGGAGCCCTGTTGCTCTTGCACCAGTACGACATGATGGAACAACCTTTTGGCACTCATCACCACTGAAAAGGGGCGACACCGAAGATCTCGTACACCCAAGCCTGTGCATACAATGAAAGAGACTTTTCAGACCAAAATAGAGCAGAAATCTCAACAAGTGAAAAGAAGGGTAGTCAAGAGCATACCTCAAGGCGAACTGAAACCCGTCAAAGGCCGACGAGCTAGCCCTCGAGCAATGGTCCAATGCCCGGTAAATCTCAGCCAAACCAGCTCCGCCCCAAGAAATCCCACCGACTTAGTCCAAGTCCACAAAAGCCACTAGCAGTGTGTACCTGCAGACAGTAGCCCCACTGGGAAACAAGATCTCTGAAAGCTGTACCATAAGAACAGCCGGACCAAGCAATCCAAATCATACTCTCCCCTACCGAAGGCCTCAATAGCCATCTCCACCAAACGGTTCACCTTCCCGGCCTCCACTCCATAACCCTTGACACCTCCTCCCAGATCGGTGTCAACCCCCAACAAAGCCTGCCTATAGTCCCGCCGCTCTGCCAAGCTCTCATTAAAAGGCAAAGGGGTAGAAGTGTACCTCAACCCCGTGATAGCCGCAAAATCCGTCGGCGTGATGGTAATCTCTCCCCAACTGAAGTGGAAGGTATGGGTGGTGTCCCACCAGAACTCCCTGCACACCTCTATCACCGCCGCCACCTTCAGGGTGCCCCCAACCGTGCAGAAACTATCAAAGAATGGGCCAAACCCCATAGCCTTAATCCGAGCACGCAAACCGCCCGGTCCCTCCAGCAGAGACGCCCATAGTTTGCCCACAGTCACTGTGAACCCACGAGCCTTGATTTTCTGCAGGTAAACACAGCATAGGTATGTTACACTCCTAGCAATTTACATTTCTAGCAATCTACATTTCTAGCAAATTACGATTCTAGCAATATATATTTTGTACAAAAGTGCGAAAAATGTGAAAATGAGGAGCAAATTTGAATTTACCTCTCGTGTCTCTGAAAGGCCCATCGACCAGTGACGCTCCGAGTCGATGTAGAAATCGTAGTCTTGATCAAATGTTGACCGAAGAAGGCCATCGCGAAAGTTCCGAGTCGCTGCTCGTGGTCTCAAACCGCCCCGTGGTATCAAGGGCGCCGCTTCAAAACCCGCTCCTGGGCCAGCCCCTACATTTCCCTCACCTTGAGGATCGCCATGCCACTGTTCTTGTTCTTGTTGTGGAGGCACATATCCACCTTGGCCCAGAAAACCCCCAAACAAGGCCTCATTGATCCAGTCAGCCATTTTATCCGAAGTATTCGAAACGAAATCCTCAAAAAAATATCAAATCCTGCCTTTTTCTCTCTAAAACTCAATTTTCTCTCTCTCTAACTCGGCAACAATATAGGAGGGAGAAGAAGGAAGAAGAAGGAAGAAGGAAAGAGGGAGGGTTTCTGGTGATGCGACCAAGGAGTCAGCCCGCACGCGATCTTAGCCACGCGGCCACTTCTGTCCTCGTGATCCCAGCCGTTAGATCAGCGATCCGCGTGAAGGAGATCTAACCACTCAGCGTCCTTGGACACGCGGCCACTATTGTAATTCAGTGACCTTGGCCCACGGCCAACCTTGTCCCTTCAGATAAAATCCCATTTTTGCCCCTGATCTTTTCCCTTTGATTCATTTTAGGTGCCCTTAGCACTATTTTGACTGATATTCGTTATCTTTGGGAACGGAAAACCCCTTAAAATTTCCATTCTTCACCAATATTTGCTTAGGATTCGTATGATTGCAGAGACTTCGGCGCCTCTATGTCATGCGCATCCTAGATCGATCGTGATTGGCAGAGACCCAGGCGTTCCTAATTACGAGAGATCCAGCATCTATTATTTGAACGCGATCAGCAGAAACCCGGGCGTTTCTGATTGCGTTTAAAATTTCCAAATATTTGCTTAGGATTCGTATGATTGCAGAGACTTCGGCGCCTCTATGTCATACGCATCCTAGATCGATCATGATTGGCAGAGTCCCGGGCGTTTCTAATTACGAGAGATCCAGCATCTATTAATTTAACGCGATCGATAGAAACCTGGGTGTTTCTGATTGCGTTTAAAATTTCCAAACATTTTCTTAGGATTCGTATGATTACAGAGACTTCGGCGCCTCTATGTCATACGCACCTTAGATCGATCGTGGTTGGCAGAAACCCTGGCGTTTTTAATTGCGAGAGATCCAGCATCTATTACTTTAGCGCGATCGGCAGGAACCCGGGCGATCCTGATTGCGTTTACCATTCCATCTTGGGATTATTTAGACGACGTAGTCTTTATTTTTCCCAAATAACTTCATTGCTTACGAATGTTCGTTCTTCCTACAAGATAGTATCGGTAGGATTGTTATCCCCAGCAGGAGTCTGATGTCTCGTTTCCCTAACGAATGTTCAGTCTTCATACAGGATAGGGTCCGTAGGTTTGTTATCCGCAGCAGAAGTTCAATGTCTCATCTTTCCCCAATAACTCTGAACTACGACCGGCTTGATTCCTCCAAGGATACGTAGGAAACCTGAAAAGGTTCAGCCACCCGACCGACATGGTCATCTCTCATCCCCTGCAGTTGCATTTTCCCCAGCAGATGCATTTTCCCACATATCAGACTTCTCCCCAGCATAAGATGTTGCTCCCCACCAGTGGACAATCATTCCCAATTTCCATCAGATCTGAACTACGTTTGGCTTGATTCCCCTGTGGATACGTAGGTCGCCTCCAAGGTTCAGCCGTTCCATCGATCCTTTCATCTGTTTTGAAACTCATGTTTCAGAACGGATCCTTCTTTTATCGTCGACCCTCTATTGCCTTGCAAGAAGCGTCACCGAGGGGCTACTGTTAGTACCCGATCTGAAAATGAGTTTATTAGGGATTTCCCAAATATACAAGGACTTTATAGGAATTAGAAACCTTGCAAAGACTTGTCCCGGATTCCCAAAATATGTCTCATTATTCTAGATCACCCTAAATATGGTCAAAATATGGTTTCCTTAAACCATGCAGAAACCCTAGCTTAGGAATCACGTCAGCCCGCAACATTGGCCATGCGGCCAACCTTGCTGCGCCTCCGACCTTGGCCACGCGGCCACTCTTGTCGCCGTCTTCAATCATGGCCAGGCGGCCAACCTTGCTCCGGATGATCCTGACCGTCAGATCTTCCCCTCAGTTTACTATATAAATCCATTCCATCCCATTGGTTAAGGATCCGGAGTTTGAGAGCTTTAAGTCCGAATTTTAGAGTTCTTAAACACAAATTTTCTCCCTAATTAAGCATTCAAACACTCAAGGAGATCAAGGTTTATTTCTTGCCAACATAGGTAAGTTTTCTAACTTCTTCTTCATGTTCTTGCATCATTTTTAATGTAGATCTTTTATATTCATGTTCTTACATGTTTATTCTTAGTTTCTTCATATGCTTTGCATGTTCATTCATATGTTCATAGTATGTTCTTCGCATTTTCTTCGTGTTCATAGATTAAAACCTTATTTATGCTATATTTAGGGTTGCGATCTTCATGTTTGCATGTTATTTCATAGCCGATGATGATTTAGGGTTCATCAACCCAAGGATGATATAGGAACTACTTCTAAACCCTAATCTTTAGGTAATTTCCCCCTCATTATGCATGATCCCGATTCTCCTGCCTATTCTAAATTCTTCTCAAACTACACTGACCTGAGCTTCTCACATTGAGAGGAACGTAGGCAATCTTTTATATTCATGTTCTTACATGTTTATTCATAGTTTCTTCATATGCTTTGCATGTTCATTCATATGTTCATAGTATGTTCTTTGCATGTTCTTCGTGTTCATAGATTAAAACCTTATTTATGCTATATTTAGGGTTGCGATCTTCATGTTTGCATGTTATTTCATAGCCGATGATGATTTAGGGTTCATCAACCCAAGGATGATCTAGGAACTACTTCTAAACCCTAATCTTTAGGTAATTCCCCCCTCATTATGCATGATCCCGATTCTCCTGCCTATTCTAAATTCTTCTCGAACTACACTGACCTGAGCTTCTCACATTGAGAGGAACGTACACGATAGATCCAATTGAAAGGGGTATTCACAATGACGTACACGATAGATCCAATTGCTAAAGCATATGGAATCCTAATCATGTATTCTTGTTGATTAGTCTTCTAATAAGGCTAAGTCTTGCTAAGAACATTGTCACCTGACAACCTTGCAAGTTCTTCTCCAAGAGTCTTGCATACTGAACAATTCAGTACTTTGTCTCTACAAGTACTTTGACACAAACCAATCAACTTCCTATATTTATATCAATAGATATTAATTCCAAGGATATAAGCGGCTTCATCTTAAGTCCTTTATTAAGAAACTCTTTCCAATGAACTATATGTCAACCACATATACAAGACTAGGAATTAGACTATGCTCCCACTAATTTCTTATCAAACACATGTCTCATCTTTGATGAATGTCAAACAATTTGAACATTTCATCAAAATGATTGTTTTAACTCCAAGAAGCTTGCTTCAACCCATAACATGGATTTCCGCTGTTTTGACATCCATTTGTTAAATTTCATATTCCAAATATGCAGATATGACAATGAGAATTCAAATGTCTTAAAACATGACTACGAGTGAGAAAGTTTTATCATAGTCGAAATATGAGTCAACCTTTCACATTTAGTCTTGCTTGAAAAGTATGTTCCTTGTTACCCATGTTAGTTTTCTCCAAGAAAACTCAATTCCATCATTTGGTTTTTACACCTTAGGTTAGAATGATCAAGTTCCAAACTTGATTATAATACATGGATTGCCTTTTTGATTTTATGACTCCAGGCCATTAATATAATATGGAGAGGACATTGCATTTTGGTAGGTGGTAAATATGTCATTCTCAATGAACTTTACCTCAATACTTTCTATTATGAGAAATCCAATATTTCTTGTTATAGATTGTATCATATCATTTATGCAAGTAACTTGTGTAACCTGAATAAATTTTCGCAACTCCTTGTGAATCTTTGTTCAACTTCCATCAAAGGTTTCAATGTAATTTTCTAGGTCTCGAACCATTCGAGATATATTTTACTCCCACTGATTCTTTTAGAGATAAACAATTTATCTAGAAAAGTATCATTACCAACAAACAATTTGTTTCTTAGAAGTAAAATAATATCCTCAAGTTTCCTTAGGATATCCCATGAAAACACATTTATTAGATTTAAGGGTGAGCTTGTTCCAAACACGTCTTTTCACAAAAGTCTCACTTTCTTAAATCTTCATGAAAGATAAACCGAGTTTTCTTTCATTCTATATCACATATGGTCCCTTTGAACCTATTTTGATGGAACTCAAATTAGTGTAATTATAGTGATTTCCAATGCATAACCCCAAAATAAATAATGGAAGATCAATTTGACTTTTATCATCTAATGAACCATATCCAATAAGGTTCAATTCCTCCATTTAGACACATCATTCAAAATGGTGTTCTTGGTGGAGTTAATTGTGAAACAATTTCACAATCTTAAAGATGATTGTTAAATACTTGGTTCAACTATTCATCACCATGATCAAATCGGAATCTTTGAATACTTTTGCCAAGTAGTACCAAAATCCTCTTTTAGCATTGCCACTTAATGCACCATATACATCAACATGTAATAGGTCTAATAAGATATTAGCCTTTTACTACTCCTAGTAAAAGATGTCTTGGTCCAAGTAAATAAGATTTGCATATATCACATGATTCAAAATCATATGACTTTAAAACTCCGTCCCATGGAATTTTAGATATGTGTTTCTCATTTATTTGATCAAAACAATAATGCATTAAGAATTTAATAATTTATGTTATAATCTTATTCATTATTTTGTTCTTCAAGATTTAGGATATTAGATTTATTTATATGTGTAGACACCCCGACTTGGACCGCTCACCCCGATTGCACATTTGATTTTGTGTTTCTCCCTATTTTAAGTGTTTCTCGTTAGTTTCTGTTACTTCCGTTAAGTTCCTGACTGACTTCGTTAAGTCCAGGGACCAAACTGAATAACAGTGCTGACTTTCTAGTCCATTCTGTCATTTTTTCCATATCCAAGGCGCGCGCTTTCACCCTTTGGGACTAAAGGCGTGCGCATCCCACCACCAAGGCAGGAGGCGCGCGCACCTGGGCGTCAGTTACAGATTTCTGTCCAAGAATCCCTCCCTTGCTCCTTTTAACAGGATTTGCCGGGGAAACTGACCTTTGTGACTTGGTTTTGGCACTAAAACCACACCTTCTTTACCTATAAAAACCCCTCTAATTCACCATTGAAAAGGAGGAAGATTTGAATCATTAACAAAGACTATACACAAATACTTACAAGGCATTGTCCTAAGAACCACTTGAATGAGTCCTTGAAGGTCTTTGAAGTATAGGTAAAAGACTACTCTTTTCCCTCCTTTTCTACTTCATCTCTTCTCTCTTTCTTTTTCTTTAAATCAAAAGTGCAATCACCAAAACATTTTGGGACATGACATTAAAGACTACTTCACTTCATTGAAGCTAGTCGTGAAGTCACCTCCCTACATTCCAAACACCCTTTTTTTACCCCCCCCCCTTTTATTGTCAAGAATAAGAACAACATTTCATCATTTATGTAGATTTTGATCAAGCAAGACCAACTTTAGTTGGGCGAGATGGGTGTTTAAGTACTTCCCATCTCGTAACCTAACCCCTGAACCTCATAACAAAGAATCTCTATTTTCGTAATCAAACTTAGGCTATAAACATTAGGTTTTTCTTATGTTCCTCTAAAACATAGGTGGCGACTCTAAAAACACAATAGACATCCTAGGGTAACAACGCGCTCTAGCCAAGCCGTGGCCCCCCCGGGGTATCTACAGTGGTGACTCTGCTGGGGACGTTTTTCTGATCAAAATCTACATCTTTTCTGGGCATTCTGGTTCCTGATGGGGGAAGCGTGCGCCTCTGGCCTTCTTGGCCTAAGGCGCGCGCGGACCACATCAAGGACCAGAGTCGCCCGCTTCATGATGTTCTTCCTGTTCTTCTTCTTTTTTCTTCACTAATCATTTCTGCAGGGGTTACAATATACATTCAGGACCAGGGCAATCCCCTGAGTCCAAAGTCTGACAATCTGACAGGTTTGCCCAGAAGCGGGCGCCTCCCATAGACTCTGCGCCAGGCGCGCGCATCCCACAACATAGGCCAGAGGCGCGCACTTCTGGGTGGTTTTCCAAAACAGGGACAGTTTCAGAACAGAGCAAAATGATTGGGGTGTGGGCACAGTTGCCTGCATCATGGACTGATTTGGACCTCTTAACTGTTTTTTTTTGTGTTTGTTTTATCGGTCACACGGGTGATTCGAGAGTTGTAATTATGTGCTTATTTGCTTTTCTTTCATAAAAAAAAAAAGTAAAAAAATGTTTTGTCACATGTTGAACCTCACACTACGTGCACAATCTCCTATAAATTGCTCACTATCGAGTCGCAAAAGTTTATAACCCCAAACCCGTCGAGGCCCGTCCAAGAGAGTTTCAAGCTCCACCCGACCTTGACTCTCTCGAAGCGGTAAACCTCAACCCGTGGCGTAGTTCATGACTACATGCCGGGGGTGACCTTAAGCCTCTCATTAGCCGAGCACAAGCCAACACAGTTCTAGTTAGGGTCTAACACTCCGTGACTGAAGTCGGTTTTCATGTGCCGAGATTTTTCTAAACTAATGTATTCAAAACATACATGCCAAGTGGTTATCACGGATGAAATAAAACTCCGTCCCAAGTGGTTATTATGGACGAAAATAAAAATCCGTCCCCGCATGTATGCTTTACTACATTAATTTAGTTTAATCCCGACATGTGTAGGATTCACAAGCGTGATGGAATCCGATGAGTATATGGGACCGCGAGATGGTCTATATACTAGTGTGACGATTCCATTATTTTCTTAGAAACTCAAAAGGGACCCCATCCCTCCGACTTATAAAAAAAAGAGTTTTTTCTTATGTGGTTTTGAGTCGTGTGCCCAATGTGTGTTCTAAGCCTCTTCATGGACCGAAAGTGTTACCCAAGACTGACAGGGCCTCTTCTGCAATATAGGTTCAATCGGTACTTACCGTGTCTACCGGGATTCAGCGAATCGGTTAGTTCGTGAAGTGATTACTCCAACAACTCCAACAGCAACCATGACCGGCAGCAGCAACACCATGTCTCTCGAACAACTTTCAGCTATGGTCCAAGTGCTCCAAGAACAAGTCTCCACTCTTAATAAGGAGGCCCAGAATAAGGATGACCTTTGGCAATCCCACCTTGACAATCAAAGGTAGGCCCACGAGGCCAAGATGGAGCAAATGAAAGAGAGGCTCACCAAGCTTTCGAGTGGTAAAGACAAAAGAACAATGAAGAGTCCGAGTGGACTAAGGGTTTGTTTCAAAGCCCTTATATTAGTGATCGTACCAGGAAAGTGTGGGAACCGAGCACCGAGAACAATGAGCACAAGATGTTTGATTCAATTATGGCTTACATAGATCAACGCTTCAATGGCCTCAACACGGGGAAAAGTCCCGACACAAGCCTTTATCAGTCCTCCATTCTCATGAGCACCATGGCCGCTCTCCCCGACAAGTTCAAGATGCCTGACATCAGCAAATTCAAGGGAAACTCTTGTCCCATGGCTCACATCAAAACTTAATGGGCTATGGTTCAAAAGAAGGTCTCTCCGAAAGTTATGGCACAATGCTTCCCTCTTACTCTCGAGGGGGCAGCAAAGGATTGGTATGCAACTCTCCCGTTCACAGTCCGTCTTGATTGGGACGCTGCCATACTTGCCTTTAAGAGTCAAGACCAAGGCAACACCACCCACCGGCCAACCAAGAAAGAGCTCTAGAACACTACTCAAAGGGACAATGATTCCTTCATTGACTTCACAAGGAGGTGGAATGATAAGATTGCCGAGATTGTCGAGAGGCCTACCACCAAAGAGCAAATGGACATCTTCCTTAAGTGTCTAAAGATTGATCTCCGAACCCACCTAAGTGGGGCTTGCTATGCCGAATTTTCTTAAATGTATGAGGCGGGAATCCGAATGGATGAGTTTCTCAAGGAAATCAAGAAAAATGCTCCTAGCTTCCGTTACAAGGCCACCTCTAACTCCGTAAAAGAGGCTTCGGTCAATGCCGTCACTACCGATAAGGGGAATTACAAAAGAGTTCCTCCACCACAAGGCAAGAAATTTCAAGATGATCGTGTCTACACCGCCTCTCCAAGGCATAACTATCACCGAGGCCTTCGAAGCTCTCCAAGGGTACAAGCCTAAAATGATGCGTCCCAACCATGCCTACCACAAGCATTGTGACTACCACCAACATAGTGGCCATACCACTGAGGAATGTTTTGTCCTCCGCAACGCCATCTAAGATCTCATAGAAAAGAAAGAGTTCATAGTGCCTAATGGCAAGGATGTCAATGTAATAGAGGTAAGAGAATTTGAGGAGACCACTCATTCAGTCCCAATTGTGAATGAGGGCTCCAATATGATGAATAAATTTGACAATTCTTGTTACGTTGTGACTTACGATGAGGTAATGAGGGAAGTACTAGATAATAGGAAAAAGAAGCAAGAGGGGAACGTCAACATGCTAACTCGATTCGGACGAGTCATAGCAAGCAACCCCGCTACTTCTGCACCAAGCACCTCTTCTCAAAGATTGCAAGCTCGCGACACTCCCGAATACCCTTTATTGGTTCAACTCAAGAAAACTCAAGCCAACATCTCCATTTGGGACCTCATTGCATCCTCAAAGAAGCACCGAGATCTTGTCATCAGTAATCTCGACGACACGTCGATCTCTCCCGATACTACTCCCGAGGACCTTACTGCAATGATAGGCCACATTCATTTTGGCAATGTTATCACCTTTGCCAATATGGACCTTCCACCATTTTGTTCCCACCATAATGAGGCCATTTATCTCAAGGTGAGAGAAAGGGGGAGACCTATCTCAAGAGTCTTGGTTGACGGTGGTTCCGCACTCAATTTGATGCCCGGCCGAATCATGGGCATACTAGGGCTTAAGAATTCAGACTTAAAGCCTTCTACTCAAGTAATCCGAGGTTACGATAGCACTGCCCGCATAGTCGTGGGTATGGTGGAAATAGACATTGAGTTCGGGAGCATGGTCATGACCGTCCCGTTCCAAGTACTCAATGTCCCTTCCTCATTCAATTTGTTCTTGGGCCGACCGTGGATACACAGTTCTAATGCCATCCCTTCGACTCTCCATCAATGTGTGAAGTTCATAAATGGGGATGAAATAGTAACCATTATGGCAGAAAACTTTACTATCCACAGAAAGGGGGAACCCATTCACCAAATTCAGCATGGTTTAGCAGACTCTACCCTCTCCAGAGTCTTAATCAACGCCATTGACAAAGAAGGAGGAAACGGATCATGGAGCCTTGGAAATTGCAAAGTCCTCCACATGATGAGGAATATGAATTACTTCCCTGGTTTAGGCTAGGGAAAATCAACAAGGAAAGATGCAACCTATTGAGGTTCCTTTTGTTAAGAACATGTTCGGTTTAGGATATGAGCCTTCCAGAAATGACTTGAAACACGAGCAAGCCATCAAGAATGAAAAGGCCTGAGCCCGAAGGGAAGGCCGTTATTATGAGATTCCCAATTTGAGGCCTTACTGCAAGACACTGAATGGCTACTTTGTCCGTCAAGGGGAAGAGGCTCCGTACGTAATCTCTCCCGAGCCATGGATTAACAGCAAGGGCATCAGAAAGCCCGGTCTTGAAATCTTTGCCTACTGCGAGATTCAAAAATCCGAAAGGGAACCAACTCCCATGTCACCTCGAGAATGGTGGGGGAAGAAAGTAACCATGGAGTCCGAGACAGAGATTACTGTGGAGGCATATTTAACCTCCATGTTCGAGGAGTTTGCCATCATAGATGAGTGCCAATTCAATGCCATCTACGACACCGACACGAGAAAGGAGACTATCAGTGAGATCCAGCCAAGCTCTGGGCCAATCAACAACTGGTATTCTACAAAGGGACCTATGGTATCCGAGGACTTCTTGGTCAAGAAGATGGGGTGCATCCTGCGCAAGATCATAAAGGAAGACGTGTTCATATTCACTTTCGAGTCCGAGTGTGTTTCCAATACCCTCACCAAGAGGATATGGGGTCCATAGCCGAGCGTGTGTTCCCTTTCTTGTTAATGAAAAATTTGATCTTTCTGAGTACCCCGAGATTAAAAACATCATGAATGATAAATTAACTAATAACGAATCTAATGAACTAGTTAATAATGATTCAAATAATGATGAAATAGACCACGAAAACACAGCATACTTAAATGAACTTGCTCAACAGGTCCGTAGTCATGGTGAAAATGGTCCAGAGGCTGACGATTGCATATTTTAATCTGGGTACCGACGAATAGCCGAAAGAACCAAAATCGGAAGCTTCTTCAAGGGGAAGAGAAAGACAGATTGACTGAACTACTCAGAGAGTTCGTGGACATATTTGCATGGTCATACAAAGACATGTCGAGTTTAGACAGAAAGGTCGCGGAACACAGAATTACGATTAGAGACGATGCTAAGCCGACAAAGGAGAAACTCAGAAAGATCAAGCCAGAATGGTCTCTACCAGTTAAAGAAGAGATAGAGAAGCTTCTCAGTGTAGGCTTCATCAAACTTATTGAATATCCAACATGGCTATCCAATGTGGTCACAGTCCGAAAGGCTAATGGCAAGGTTCGTGTTTGTGTGGACTTCTGGGATTTGAACAAAGCTTCTCCAAAGGATGACGTCCCACTACCTAACATCGACATGCTAGTCGACTCTACTGCTGCCTATGAGGTTCGCTCATTGTGGATGGATTTAATGGGTACAATCAGATTCTCATGGCTGAAGAGGATCAACACAAGACTGCTTTCACAACACCGTGGGGCACCTTTTGCTACACAGTTATGCCGTTTGGGTTAAGGAACGCTGGGGCTACTTATCAAAGGGATGTTACAGACTTGTTCCGTGACATGATCATAAAGATATCGAGGTCTACGTGGACGACATGATCATCCACTCCAAAGGGACCGATGGTCAACACTTGATCGACCTCCGCAATTTCTTTAAAAGGCTTCGGCAAGACAAGATGAGGCTCAATCCCGCAAAGTGCACTTTTGGGGTTATCTGAGGAAAAGTTCTTGGCTACATGGTCACAAAAAGGGGTATTGAAGTAGAACCCTCAAATTACATGCCTCCTCCTAAGACATAGAAAGAAATCAAAGGTTTCATGGGCAGACTTCAATGCATCAGTCGGTTTGTGCACTAGCTACCTCCATGTGTGAGCCAATTTCAAGCTACTCAAGAAGAATGTGGCTCTAGAATGGACCGACGCTTGCCAAGAAGCTTTCGACCAAGTGAAGAATTACTTGAAATGCCCCCCAGTCTTGGTTCCACCACACAAGGAGAAGCATCTTTTGCTCTATCTCACAGTGAACGATGAATCCCTTGGGGCTATGCTAGCATAAGAGCAACGAGACTCCACAAAGGAGAATGTCATTTATTTTGTCAGTCGCCGATTTCAAGGAGGTAAAAAGAACTACTCCATCTTGGAAAATTCATGTGCAGCACTGGTTTAGGTCACTCAAAAGCTCAAACATTACATGGAAGCCTTTCCGATCAAGCTAGTAGCAAAAGTTGACCCGCTCCGCTACATCTTCGAGAAGCCTTTAATGTTGACAAGGATATCCAAATGGTACTTCATGCTCGCAGGCTATGATATCACTTATGTCACACTCAAATCCATCAGGGGGAAAGTGTTCAGTGATCAGCTTGCTGAATTTCCGTGTGACGAAGTGAAGGGGGAGGACTTACAGTTTCCCGACTGTTTGCGCACGAGGTTTTTGCTTCGATGGCACGCTTTCGACCTTTGATTCACCTTCTTATTGATTTGAGAGTCGTCACCATGTTATTGTCGGAACACGGACTGAGATGTCTGGATTCGGGGGTTAAGTTATGAATTGGGAAGGTCAAGGAGCACCCAATTCACCCAATCTAGGATTGGTATTGCTAAGAAATCATCATCATCGTTTCAAAATCATGCATTCATGTACCAAAAGATAAAAACAAACAAATTAATAATGACTTATTTATTTGGGATGTCGGATCATGTGCTTCGAGACCATCTCCATGGGTTGGAGAGGCTCTAGGCTGATCCTTTAATGGAATCACACTACTTCAAACACAAAGAAGGAGATGAGAAAATAGAAAGCAAAGATTTAGCTAAGCGTTTTCTTCAAGAATCCTATGGATGGCCTTGACTAAAGGCCTTGATCCTCCAAATTCGTGGGTATCAGAGAGGAGTTGATTAGAAGAACTTCGTTGGTCAGATTTTGAGTGGTTGTTTGGTGAATATAGAGTCTACCCTTTTTCTGGTTCAAGAAGCTTATATTTATAGGAGATTTTGACCTAGGGTTTGGCCAAGAAGCTAAGTTGAGGTGGAATCAATGAGTTGATCTCCACAGAGGTATTTTTGGACTCTAGGATCGGCCATTAGGTTTTCCCGGATTGCATGAGTGTTTGCCAAGAAAAGGGGCTAAGATCAATAAGAAAACTGACCAAAAACCCGACTGTCAAGGGGATACCTCGTACGAGACATCAATGTCTCGTACGAGGCATCTAAGTGCTGGAATCACTTATTTGCCCTCTGCGATAGTTTTAATGTTCAGTTTGGCCCCTAACTAACGGAGTCAGTTACAAACTTAACGAAACACGTCCAACTTAACGAGTTTTGACCCAATCAAAGGCGAGACATAGAAGTAGTGTGATTATAAATGAATGTCCAAAATGGGGTGTCTACAGAGCCCCTCGGCGATGATACTTATGGATGAAGTACCGTCGTCGATAGAAAAGACACCATTTTGAACTAGGGGTATGGTCGTGCTAAAAAGCTGCCTACGTACTCCTTGGAAGGAAATCAGACCAAACGTAGTTCGACTCCGAAAATACGTAAAAACTGAGGTTTAAGGTATTTTGAAAATCATTTTTGAAAGCAAAACTTGCGATAAGTAGAGATTAGAGTTTTGAGAGTACCCATACTGAGGAATCAATAGCCTTGACCCAATTCTGAATATACTCCCATTTTTCCGATGACGAACCATCTCTAGTTGCAATCCATACTGAGGAAATCAATCTCTTTGACTCCAATTCTGAACATGCCCTGTTGTTGATGACGAACCTGTTGGGTTTCGATCTAACATGCGCAGCGGAAATTAGCAATTAAAATTTTAATGAAACCCAAAGCCATGGATCCGTTCATATGATTAAATCAAATACAACAAGATGAATAGAGGAATAACTAACCCTTGATGGCTATAAATTTCTAGCTTTTGAACTTGGTGGAGATTTTGAAACTTGATCAAGAACGCGAACCTTGAAGATGATGAGCTTCACCCTCTAGCGGTATCCACACCACGAACGAATATCAAGCAACTTCTTGATCTTGGTTGCTAGACCAAATTGTGAAACACACTTTCACAATTGCAAGAACTATATGGAATTATGAATATTCTTGTTCTTCACCTTTTGGATCTTAGAACAAGAAAAATAACCTCTCAAAACCTTATGGAGGCACTCACAATATTATGTCTAATGGCTGGTGAAAAGATGCTTTTATAGGACCTAGTCATTAACTCTTAATGACCTAGGATTCCTAAATCCCGTCACCTTAATTAAGGCAAGTCCTTAATCTGCCAGGAATTCTGGCACGGTCGTGCCCCTTTATTTGGCACGGTCGTGCCAAATGGGTCGAACCTGCCAGACCTTCCCCGAATATTGGCACGGTCGTGCCCCTATTTTTGGCACGGTCGTGCCAAACGGACCGAGCCTTTGCCTTGGTTTGGATTTATGGCACGGCCGTGCCATTTTAAGGCGCACGACCGTGCCAGAGCCAAAACCTGACATTTTTCCATAATTCCAATTCAGTCCTTTATGATTCGTTCTATTTGTGTGTGACCCTCTAGGATTACACTAAGTTGGCAATGGGCTCAAACATGAACTCATAAGATATGATTAGGTTCTAGCAAACCGTCATACCTACCCAAATAGTGTAACTAGATACAAGTTCGCATTCCTTTAGAATATGTCACAATCCCTTTGTCCACGATGTCTTTGAACACAAGTCATGGTCAAACAGTCAACTTGTTTTGTTCAATACTTTCTCGATTCCGAATATGTTGATAATTCAAATGCTATTGATCCAATCAATCCATTTGAGTCCGGCCGAACATTTCATCAACATCATTCCTTCGAGGGGCCCAAGCTTGACATCTCTCCGTGGAGGGACAAATCCATTTAGCTTATTATTCTTCCCAACGGGAATCCGATTGTGCCAATCATACCCTTTATAACTACCGTGTTAAGGTAGCGTTTGAATATGTCAAACACAATGTTCATCAAGTGGAAGACTATAATAACTTCATGTCTAAGGATTCAAATGACATAACTAATATGAGATATATGTATGACATAGACCATGACATAAAACTCATGCAGCGGGTCAAGTCCAGTACCTTGTTCCAAACAAGTACCCATAAATCTAACATGATCATCCCATGATCATTTAGCCTTTATACTAGTGCTTAACAAGCACTAGGGACGGGGATTATTATAAGTAAACATGAACAAACAATAATAATCAAAGCATCTCTTTATTGATATGAAATAAATGATAACAATTACAACGTTTATTAAACGTGGCTAGGGCACCACTACCAACAATCTCCCACTTGCCCTAGGCCCAATCTCCCATGTATCTAATACCCATGGACCTAACATGACCATCATGTTTAGCTTGTGGAAGTCCCTTTGTTAGCGGGTCCGCAACATTGTCATCAGTAGGTACTCTGCATATATTTACGTCTCCCCTATCAATGATCTCTCGAATGATATGAAAACGCCTAAGTATGTGTTTGGATTTCTGATGTGCTCTTGGTTCCTTTGCTTGAGCAATAGCACCATTATTGTCGCAATAAAGGTCTATTGGACTAGCAATACTAGGAACCACTTCAAGTTCAGTTATGAACTTCTTAATCCAAACAGCTTCCTTTGCAGCATCCGATGCAGCAATATACTCAGCTTCTGTTGTAGAATCAGCGGTTGTACTTTGCTTGGAACTCTTCCAGCTTACAGCTCCACCATTTAACATAAACACAAAACCCGATTGCGATCGGCTATCATCTTTGTCGGTTTGGAAGCTTGCATCCGTGTAAGCATTTACAACGAGATCATCTTCCATTCCTCCATAGACCAAAAACGAGTCTTTAGTCCTTCTCAAGTACTTAAGAATCGCTTTTACGGCTATCCAGTGGTTTCGCCAGGGTCGGATTGGTATCTACTTGTCATGCTCAAAGCATAAGATACATCCGGCCTAGTACAAATCATGGCATACATGATGGACCCAATTGCCGAAGCATATGGAACATCATTCATTTTCTCACGCTCATCTTTTGTCTTAGGACATTGAGTCTTGCTTAGAGAAACTCCATGTAACACGGGCAAGGTTCCTCTCTTAGAATTTTCCATACGGAATCTTCTAATGACCTTGTCAATGTATGTACTTTGGCTTAAACCAAGTAGCCTCCTTGATCTATCTCTATAGATCTTAATGCCAAGAATATATGCGGCTTCACCCATATCTTTCATTGCGAAGCACTTTCCTAACCAAGTCTTCACAGACTGAAGTGTAGGAATGTCGTTTCCAATGAGTAATATGTCATCCACGTATAAAATAAGGAATAGCACTATGCTCCCACTAATCTTCTTGTATACACAAGGCTCATCTTCGTTCTTGATGAAGCCAAACTCTTTGACCGATTCATCAAAACGGAGATTCCAACTCCTTGAAGCTTGCTTCAATCCATAGATGGATCTTTGCAATTTGCATACCTTAGAATCTTGTTCAAAACCTTCTGGTTGTGTCATATACACATCCTCTTGAAGTTTTCCATTCAGGAAAGCAGTTTTGACGTCCATCTGCCATATTTCATAGTCATGATATGCGGCAATGGCAAGCAAAATTCTTATAGACTTGATCATTGCTACGGGTGAAAAGGTCTCATCATAGTCAATACCATGAACTTGCCTATAACCTTTCGCTACAAGCCTAGCTTTGTAAGTATGCACCTTCCCATCCATGTCAGTCTTCTTCTTGAAGACCCATTTGCATCCTATGGTTTTTACACCTTCGGGCGCATCAATCAAATTCCAAACTTGATTGTCTTGCATGGATTGCAATTCGGACTCCATGGCTCCAAGCCACTTGTCCGAATCAGGAGAAGACATCGCCTCTTGGTAGGTTGACGGTTCATCATTCTCAATGATTTCTACCTCATTACTATCCGTTACGAGAAATCCATATCTCTCGGGCTCGGATCGTAACCTACTAGATCTGCGAGATGCTTGTGTATTTTGAACAGGTTCCACAACTCCTTGTGGTTCTTGTTCTTGTTCCACTATTGGTTCAATGTTATTTTCTGGGTCTCGAATTTCTTCAAGATTTATTTTACTCCCACTGATTTCTTTGGAGAGAAACTCTTTCTCTAGAAAGACACCAGTTCGGGCAACAAACACTTTGTTGTCCTTTCGGTTGTAAAAGTAATATCCTTTAGTTTCCTTAGGATATCCCACGAAAATGCATTTATCAGATTTGTGTGCAAGTTTGTCTGAGATAAGTCTTTTGACAAAAACTTCACAACCCCAAATCTTCATGAAAGATAGACAAGGCTTCTTTCCGCTCCACATCTCATATGGAGTCTTTTGAACCGATTTAGTTGGAACACGATTTAGTGTGAAAGCAGCGGTTTCTAGAGCGTAACCCCAAAAGGATATTGGAATATCAACTTGACTCATCATTGATCGAACCATGTCTAACAAAGTCCGATTCCTCCTCTCGGACACACCATTCCATTGTGGTGTTCCCGGTGGAGTCAATTGTGAAACTATTCCACAATTCTTTAGATGATCATCAAATTCTTGACTTAAGTATTCTCCACCTCGATCTGATCGAAGTGCTTTTATACTTTTGCCAAGTTGTTTTTCTACTTCATTTTGAAATATTCTAAATATCTCAAATGCTTCACTTTTATGTTTCATTAGGTAAACATACCCAAATCTACTATAATCATCAGTGAAGGTTATGAAGTATTGAAATCCTCCCCTAGCATTGCTACTTAATGGTCCGCATACATCGGAATGTATCAACCCCAATAAGTCGCTTGCCCTTTCACCCAACTTGATAAAAGGTGTCTTAGTCATTTTTCCAAGAAGACACGACTCACAAGTATCATATGACTCTAAGTCACATGAACCCAAAAGTCCGTCCCCATGGAGTTTTGAGATACGCTTCTCATTAATATGACCAAGACGGCAATGCCACAAATAAGTATGATTTACATCATTAGGTTTAGATTTCTTATTTACATGATAGACATTATTTTCATTCTTGACATCCAAGATATAAAGGCAATTAAATGAATTAGCAATACCATAAAGCACATCATTTAAATAAATAGAAAATTTCTTATTCTCAATAAGAAACTTAAAACCTTCATTATCCAAACAAGAAATTGAAATAATATTTCTGCTTAAATCCGGAACATAATAACAATTGTTCAAAACAAGAATTAATCCGGAAGGTAAAGTGACTTCATAAGTCCCTACGGCTAATGCAGCAACTCTTGCTCCATTCCCCACGCGTAGATCTACTTCACCTTCTTTAAGCAGTCTCCTATTCTTTAGTCCCTGCACATTTAGACAAATGTGAGAACCACATCCGGTATCCAATACCCAAGAATCAGTGGTAGAAAGGAGAATATCTATCATATAGATACCTGAAGTCGACGCAGCCTTGCTGCTCTTCTTCTTCTTTTGCTCTTCCAAGAAAGCCTTGCAATTACGTTTCCAATGACCAATTTCTTGACAATGGAAACAAATTGCATCCTTTTGTGTATCGGGTTTTGCCTCAGAAGCCTTGGCAACCTTTGCCTTGCTTATCTTGGGTTTGACAACTTTTGCCTTACCCTTGCCTTTGGCACCAGGCTTCTTCCCACCGTGAACCAAGAGCACGGGAGAACCTTTCTCCACAATTTTCATCTCTGCAGTTTTGAGCATCCCATGCAACTCAGAGAGATTCTTATCCATTCCATGCATGTTATAATTCATCACAAACTGATTATAACTTTTAGGCAATGAATTAAGAATGAGATCCGTGGCTAGCTCCAATGGGATTGGATAGCCAAGTTTCTCAAGGTGCTCTACATAACCTTTCATTTTAAGAAAGTGAGGACTCACTTGTTGCCCTTCATTCATTTTACAAGTAGTGAATGCAACAATGGTCTTGTACCTCTCTTGCCTAGCTTGCTCTTGAAACATGGTTCTCAACTCCACACCTATCTCATAGGCTTCCAAATGTTCCAAACTTTGTTGGAGTTTTGAACACATAGCAGCAAGCATGAGACAACTTACATCTCTAGAATCATTACGATGTTTCTTGTAATTGTCCCTTTCTACCCTAGGGGCAGTAGGCGGTGGTTCAGCAGGGAGAGGCCCATCGAGAATGTACAACTTGTCTTCTTGCCTAAGAACAATTCTTATGCTACGGATCCAATCCATAAAGTTGGTACCATTCTCTTCGAGCTTATCCTTCTCAAGGATCGATCGCAACGACATTGATTGAGTGTTATTAGTCATTATCTACAAATATGCAAAAATTTCCAAAATTTAATAAGTACCGATTTTCATTAAAGAGATAAATAGTGTATTTTAAACAAAATACTCCCACTAAATTATATAACCTTCTTATACATCCAATGTATAATATAATTTAATTGGGTTGAGATCCCGCTTTAATCTAATTTTGAGTACGCTTTGGCGCACCGCTCAAAATTAAATCAATTAGGTAGACAACTCTTGTCAATCATATCTCATATGACTCTCAGTTCTTTTCATGAGATTCTTTAAGAAATCCAATTTCAAAAAGCATGTTAAATCTCATCTTTGCCTCAAGCCCAAAACTGTTTTGACGCTTAATTAAGTCCAACCATTTTAAACGCATAGGAAACTCTTATTCACTCATCTTGCTCAAACATGAATAAAATCAATGCACCTCGCTTTGGCGAGCCCACATAAAATTACTCATGTATAAACAAGTGTTTTAATCATGGCATGGCAAAAGGACTTAAAACTTTCTTTGAAGGTTCATCACATATAGCATATAACACATTTATGAGCACATAATACAAACATGTTACACATCAAGTTTAGCCACTAAATTAATCTCCATTAATTTAAGCATAATATTTATGTGTCATTAGTTTCTCTATGATTATGAGGATGAGACTATTTGAACTTTGGTTATCATCTCCAAATCAAGACAACAAGAAGTGCGACCGAAACTAAGCCATATGGCATCCACAATTCCGCACTAATTCAAGAAACCAAGAAAGTAGTCCATGTGGCCGAAACTAAGCAATAGATGGTCTCGATGAACGTAGGCCAATTGCATTCACAATTCCACATGGATCTCCAATCTTTGAATCAAGAACTTTGTTTCTTAATTTTAGCAATTATGAACTCTTCATAATTCTAACTTCGTTTTATCTTTGAAACTTCGATTGCGATCAAGTTTGGGAAACACAATCTCGATGAACGTAGATTAGCCATCCAAACCTTGAACCAATCTTAGACTCACAAGACTAAAACAAATAGGAAATTTAAACCCAAGATCCACACCCAAGACCCAAGCCCTACCCCGCGCCAAATCCTAGGTCCGGCCGGGTCAAGGTATGGGTCCGGTCGGACCCTTCTGAAAATCAAAATTTTAAAGTTCCAAAATTTGTCTCAAAATTGTTTTTCCCGATTCAATAAGGATTTGGTGTTCTTGGTGATCCAATCACCATGATCAACAAAACCTTGAATAAACAATTTATTCTTGAATCCCTAGAATATCAAACTTTGATCCAATCAAAAATTGATAATCCAAACAATTTTAAATCCACCATAATTTTTATTGCGATTGAATAGTGCGATTAAAGTTTCTAAAACAATAAACCACATAAAATCACAAAACACATAAACATCATATAATCCAATATTCATATCATGCTTGGCACATAAACAATTTATATACACACAACATGATCCAAGTATTGAATTAATCAACATGAACGTGGCTCTGATACCACTGTTGGGTTTCGATCTAACATGCGCAGCGGAAATTAGCAATTAAAATTTTAATGAAACCCAAAGCCATGGATCCGTTCATATGATTAAATCAAATACAACAAGATGAATAGAGGAATAACTAACCCTTGATGGCTATAAATTTCTAGCTTTTGAACTTGGTAGAGATTTTGAAACTTGATCAAGAACACGAACCTTGAAGATGATGAGCTTCACCCTCTAGCGGTATCCACACCACGAACGAATATCAAGCAACTTCTTGATCTTGGTTGCTAGACCAAATTGTGAAACACACTTTCACAATTGCAAGAACTATATGGAATTATGAATATTCTTGTTCTTCACCTTTTGGATCTTAGAACAAGAAAAATAACCTCTCAAAACCTTATGGAGGCACTCACAATATTATGTCTAATGGCTGGTGAAAAGATGCTTTTATAGGACCTAGTCATTAACTCTTAATGACCTAGGATTCCTAAATCCCGTCACCTTAATTAAGGCAAGTCCTTAATCTGCCAGGAATTCTGGCACGGTCGTGCCCCTTTATTTGGCACGGTCGTGCCAAATGGGTCGAACCTGCCAGACCTTCCCCGAATATTGGCACGGTCGTGCCCCTATTTTTGGCACGGTCGTGCCAAACGGACCGAGCCTTTGCCTTGGTTTGGATTTATGGCACGGCCGTGCCATTTTAAGGTGCACGACCGTGCCAGAGCCAAAACCTGACATTTTTCCATAATTCCAATTCAGTCCTTTATGATTCGTTCTATTTGTGTGTGACCCTCTAGGATTACACTAAGTTGGCAATGGGCTCAAACATGAACTCATAAGATATGATTAGGTTCTAGCAAACCGTCATACCTACCCAAATAGTGTAACTAGATACAAGTTCGCATTCCTTTAGAATATGTCACAATCCCTTTGTCCACGATGTCTTTGAACACAAGTCATGGTCAAACAGTCAACTTGTTTTGTTCAATACTTTCTCGATTCCGAATATGTTGATAATTCAAATGCTATTGATCCAATCAATCCATTTGAGTCCGGCCGAACATTTCATCAACATCATTCCTTCGAGGGGCCCAAGCTTGACATCTCTCCGTGGAGGGACAAATCCATTTAGCTTATTATTCTTCCAACGGGAATCCGATTGTGCCAATCATACCCTTTATAACTACCGTGTTAAGGTAGCGTTTGAATATGTCAAACACAATGTTCATCAAGTGGAAGACTATAATAACTTCATGTCTAAGGATTCAAATGACATAACTAATATGAGATATATGTATGACATAGACCATGACATAAAACTCATGCAGCGGGTCAAGTCCAGTACCTTGTTCCAAACAAGTACCCATAAATCTAACATGATCATCCCATGATCATTTAGCCTTTATACTAGTGCTTAACAAGCACTAGGGACGGGGATTATTATAAGTAAACATGAACAACAATAATAATCAAAGCATCTCTTTATTGATATGAAATAAATGATAACAATTACAACGTTTATTAAACGTGGCTAGGGCACCACTACCAACAGAACCGCCTTCGATTTTGGAGACGCCAGTTGCCTGGACCTTGCTTCTCCTTCCAACGACTTTGTCCCTTACGTTGGAAAATGTGAATCCTATGTTATTAACGTACGTCTTGATAACAATAATCGGACTCTGGGCTTGGAGACACCAATTACTCGGACCTCGCTTCTCCTTTTAACGCGACTGCGTTTCCATTGAAAATATGAATCCTATGCCATTAACTTACGTCATGATGACAATTATGGGACTCTAAATGGTGGGATCCAGTGTTGTTAACTTACGTCTTGACAACAGTCGTGAGATACCCGGATGTGGAGACGCCAATTACTCAGACCTTGCTTCTCCTTCTGACGCGACTGCCTTTCCGCCAGAAAAGTGAATCCTATGCCATTAACCTACGTCTTGATGATAATTATGGGACTCCAAATGGTGGGATCCTGTGTTGTTAACTTACGTCTTGACAACAGTCGTGGGATACCCAGTTGTAAATCCTATACCATTAGCTTACACCTTGATGACAGTCGTGGGATAACTGGTTGCAAATCCTGTGCCATTAGCTTACACCTTGATGACAGTCGTGGGATTTAGAGTTTGCTGATGCAGATTCTTGTTGCTCACCCATGATCTTGGATGCGCGGTGAGGATAAATTCGTACTGAGAAACAACTTTGCTTGTTCCAATTCTGAAAATATCCATTTGTTGACGACTCAATGTTCCATCTTGAACCGGGTTCAGATTCGACCTCTTGGTCTAAAGCAGGGCTTTTTCTGACCTTTCTATTAAAAGCAGGTCTTTTCTAGAATTTCTCAAGAAAACGTGGTTTTCTGAGACTTTTCTGGAGATCTCTCGTACGAGGGAATGATGTCTCGTGCGAGACTTTCTGTTTTTGCGCAGAACAGAAGCATTTCAGGCGCTGGAAGTGATTTTCAAATCACTTTTCCTATTACATTCTCGGGAGCTTTCGACCCTAGGCGATTTTCTCACTCAAAAATCTCCAATTTCTCCAAGTTTTGGTGATTCTCAACCCTTGCAAATGGCCGGTGCACATCGTTCGCATAAGGAACACCTCTTCGGTAGACATATAAAGGGTAAAGTGTGGGCGACTAATGATTTGTACCCATTCCTGGAGGACCACATTTCTCACACCGTTCGGATTAGGTAGGTAAGGATCTCTTCCTCTGATTGAGTTTCCATGTCAATTTCGCTGTTGCATGTCTCAATTTAGTGTTCTAGCGATTCGACTTTGTCAATTTTTGCCTAGAATTACCGCTGCTAGGGTTTATCATGCATGGCTGATCTTTTGATAGAATTTCACCCTTGTTGGTGCTGAAAATCGTTGTAGTATGGTAGTACATGATTTTGACTATCGTTTCAGGCGATTCTGCGACTTTTCGGGTAAATGCTTAAATGAGGATTTTACCGATTTTCTGACATTTATCTCTTTTGCCTTTGTTGGTTTGCAGTCATTCAGGGTGATCAATAACTGTAGAGGCAGCGTGCGAGCGGTCGCTGAGAGGTGGGAAGCTCTCAATGGCGAGATGAAGGAGGAGATTGAGAACCTCAGATTGAAACCCTTTTTTGACGGCCTTGTCGGTGAGAGGAGGAATGTGCACTTGCTCCAGGCCATTCGGAGCACTGGTGGGATAGCACTCACACCATACATATGCGGTGGGGGAGGTCACCATGACCCCTACTGACTTCCATTCCATTACCAGAGTTGCTATCGTCGGCGAACCGCTTGAGGTAGATGCGGACTTCACTCCTAGCAGGGCTATATGATACATTTTCTGGGATTCTCTTTGCGTACCCTAGGCAAGGGTGTCCCTCTGAAGGCTTTGAGGGAGAGGGTGGATACTTATGTCACACTTAATGCTGGTTAGATGGATCTCACCGGTACCCGCATTGCAGCTGTCCGTGGCTTTCTATGGTGGGCCTTTTCTGAGACGCTCTTTGCTAATCATGCGTCGACTGCTCTTTTTACTCTGCTTAGGTGCCTGAGGGACATGCAACATGTCACTGATGCTAGCTGGGGTTCTGCTGGTTTGGCCCATTGCTATGTGGCTATGGATGAGAGTTCGCGGATAGGGCGAACGCTGGCTTGGGCGGCTACAGTCATGTTGTAACAAGATGCAATTTTTATTCAATCATTGAACTATTTTAACCATTACAACGGACGACGTTGAGCAATAAAAGACATAAAAACATTAAATCCTGAATAAGTGGTCTATTTAATTGCAATCTTGGGGTACTAGGAAAAATCTAATTTTCTCTTAGCCTTTGAAGGGCCACCCGAACGGCTCTCAATCCTATTCTTCTTGGGAGGCCTAGGAACACTGAGGCGGACCAAAACCTTCTGAGCAGCCACACGCCTCCGAGCATAAAGTCATCCAAATGACTACCGAAAGGGTTAGCCAGGATGTTGCAGGAATCAGCAGCAGCCTCCTTATATCTCAAAGCACTGCTAGGCTCGAAGTCCTTTCTTATCAACTCAGCGCAAAGTACGTCAACCCAAGTGATACCACGGTAAAGAGTACCAAACAGATAGTCCAAATAGCTCTCGGGGAGAAAGATACAACCCCGATGGATGGGGGCGGAAGCCCACCGATGACAGTCATCTCCCCAAGCCAATTGGAACTCTCTCGGAAAGTCCGGACCCATATACGAGACAGGACAAAACACCCCACTCCTAGGGAAGGGAATTATCCACTGATGACCGAACTGCCTCAGAACCCGCTCCAGCTGATAAAACGAAGAATCCCTGAGGCTAGGAAGGACCACATGCCCAAAACCTAAAGTCTACTCCATAAAAGGACGAAGACCCCAAGAGGAAGGGCACCACTCGATGTCGGCCGATGCCTGAGAAGCAAAGATCTTCTTCCAACGATCCTCAGTTAAGTCTCGAATCAGAAATTTTCTCCTGTGAACAGCAAAGGGAGACATATCACCTTCCGAATAATAAACCCTAAAGTGTTCTCGGAGCCACATAGTTAGAAGCAAGGGCTTCTCCGACACATCTCGCCCGTTCGATGAAACTCATCAAGGCCGTGCAGGGTCTCCCCTACTATAAGAGGGATTATACTGAATTATTGCTCCTTGGCCTGCAAGATAATCTCAGCCAAGTGCGCGTCCGCTATCCCGAAGGGTGTAACGAAAAGAACTTCACAGAAAAGGCAAGCCGCCATGGCACCCCTCTTGAAAGACTTAACCGCCATGTCCTCCGAATGCAAACTGAAGAACATTGGCAACTCATTTATATCTACCACGGTACCATGCAACATCTTCCTCACATCTCCGATGGTAAGGTTCAACAAGTCAGACCAAGAATCGATCACTCCACGATAATATTTGGGGACAGCAATTTGACCCACCAGCGGCATGCCAAGAATGGCACCAAAGTCATCAACGATCGGCACCATTTCATTTGTCAAAAAATTAAAGGTGTGACTGTCACAATCCCAAAAAGCTGCAGGGGCCTTCAACAAATCTCAGTCCGGCTTCAACGTCCGTAACGTGAAGAGAATGCGGAATCCAAAGTCTTTGACAAAAGCCTTCTTGGGGTGGGTCTTGAAAGAGTACACAAAAGTGGACAAATCCTGCTCATATTCACCAATAACCTTGGTATCAGGGTGAAAGAATTGGAGGCCATGGCAAAAGTGGATTACAAGCTAAATTGAGCAAAGAACAAATGTTCAAGAATGGCATAAAAGAGCTGTTGGAAGAAGGTGTTCGAACAGAGGTTGATATTATAGCTGTTGGGGACCTTTTGGCCAGCAAATGACAAGCCCCGAAATTCGCTTCCCAAAAGCGTGCGCCTCCCGACACCCACTTTGGAAGCGCGTGCGTCCCAAATCCACCATATGAGGCGCCCGCCTCCCACTTCAGAAGTGCCTCAGCCGGCCCTTGTCAGAAGAAGAAATCATGCAGAAACAGAGTCCAGATGCTCCCAAAATCAGCAGGATCTACATTCTTCATCAAAGCCACGGAAACTCCGCCCTTGGAGACACATTTGGGCATACATTAATTCGGTCTGCCCCTAAGGCATGTCTGAATCAAAGTGAGATAGAAACTCCCACTAAAATAAGGTCATGTCTCTCTCTCTCTCTCTTACAAAAGTCAAAGTCAATCTCGAAGTTTTCCCTGGTCCGCGGTCAACTGTGCCCGCACCCCACAAAAGTCAACTGCAAACGCTACCCCAGACAGCGCACATCAAAATGCAGCTTCAAAATAGCAAAATTTGGTCAGCGGTGAACCACCGAAATCACCTCCTCATCAGCAGGCACACTTTCGAGTCCCTCCAAATCAGCAGGCATGTTGGGTTTCGTAGTAACATGCGCAGCGGAAAATAGCATTTAAAATTTTATGAAACCCAAAGCCCATAGATCCGTTCATATGATTGAATCAAATACTTGCAATATGAATACTAGAAAACTAACCCTTGATGACTTTGAATTTGGTCTTTGATTTTGGTGGAGAAATTGAAGCTTTAATCACGAACAAGTAAGAACACGAACTTTGAAGATGATGAGCTTCACCCTCTAGCGGTATCCACACCTTGAACGAATATCAAGAAAACTTGATCTTGGTTGCTAGACCAAAATTGTGAAACACGTTTTCACAATCAATATGAACTATATGGAATTTTATTTGTGTATTATTTTGTTCTTCAATCTAGGATGTCTTAGAACAAAATAAACCTCTCTCAAACTCTTTGAGATTTGCACAAAAGCATTAGCTTTGATTCTGGCCGAATTTTGCTGTTTATATACAAGTTAGACCTATTCCAAATAGGAAACTTGTGTCTAAACCCGTCCAAAATTTCTTTTCCAAATCAAATCAGGAAACCAGTCCCGACATGGTGTGCGACCTCCCAAAACAACCTGTGCGGCCGCACATCTATCTGGAAGGTTCTGGTACTTTTTGAGCCAAGCTGTGCGGCCGCCCCAACCCTTTTGTGCGGTCGCACACCTGCCCCAGATTTCCCTAATTTCCAATTTCTCCAAAGTCCTTCGACTCAATATTCCAATATAGTCCTTATTTAAGATTCGTTCTATTGTGTGTGACCCTCTAGGATTACACTAAGTTGGCAATGGTTCAAATATGAAACCATAAGATATGATTAGGTTCTAGCAAACCGTCATACCTACCCAAATAGTATAACTAGATACAAGTTCACATTCCTTTAGAACATGTCACAATCCCTTTGTCCACGATGTCATTGAACACAAGTCATGGTCAACTAGTCAACTTGTTTTGTTCAATACTTTATCGATTCCGAATATGTTGATAATCCAAATGACATTGATCTAATCAATTCATTTGAGTCCGGCCGAACATTTTCATCAACATCATTCCTACGAGAGGCCTAAGCTTGAATCTCTCCGAATAGGGACAAATCCATTTAGCTTATTACTCTTCCCTACGTGAATCTGATTATGCCAATCATACCCTTTATAACTACCCGGTTAAAGGTAGCGTTTGAATATGTCAAACATAATATTCATCAAGTGGAAGACTATAATAAATTCATGTCTAAGGATTCAATTGACATAACTAATATGAGATATATGTACGACATAGACCATGACATAAATCTCATACAGCGGGTCATGTCCAGTACCTTGTTCCAAACAAGTACCCATAAATCTAACATGATCATCCCATGATCATTTAGCCTTTATCCTAGTGCTTAACAAGTACTAGGGACGGAGATTATTATAAGTAAACATGAACAACAATAATAATCATAACATCTCTTTATTGATATGAAATAAATGATGACAGTTACAACGTTTATTAAACGTGCCTAGGGCACCACTACCAACAAGGCAGACTTTTGAGTCCCTCTACATCGGTAGGCAGACTCTCCAGTCCCTCCACATCAGCAGGCAGACTTTCGAGTCCCTCTACATCGGAGGCAGACTTCGAGCCTCTACATTGGCAGGCAGACTCTCCAGTCCCTCCACATCAGCAAGCAGACTTTTGAGTCCCTCCAAATCAGCAAGAAAAACTTTCGAGTCCCTCTACATCGGTAGGAAGACTCTCCAGTCCCTCCAAATCAACAGGTAGACTTTCGAGTCCCTCTACATCGGCAAGCAGACTCTCCAGTCCCTATATTATCAGGCAGACTCTCCAGTCCCTCAACATCGGTAGGCAGACTTTTCAGTCCCTCTACATCGGTAGGCAGACTGTCGAGTCCCTCTACCTCGGCAGGCGACTCTCCAGCCCTCCAAATCAGCAGGCAGACTTTTTGAGTCCCTCTATATCAGCAGGCAGACTTTCGAGTCCCTCTACATCAGCAGGAGACTTCGAGTCCCTCTACATCGGCAGGCAGACTCTCCAGTCCCTCCAATTCAGCAGGCAGACTCTCCAGTCCCTCTACATCATCAGGCAGACTTTCGATTCCCTCTACATTGGCAGGCAGACTTTCAAGTCCCTCTACATCGGCAGGCAGACTCTCCAGTCCCTCCACATCAGCAGGGAGACTTTCGAGTCCCTCCAAATCAGCAGGCAGACTTTCGAGTCCCTCTACATCGGCAGGCAGACTCTCCAGTCCCTCCAAATCAACAGGCAGACTTTCGAGTCCCTCTACATCGGCAGGCAGACTCTCCAGTCCCTCCAAATCGCAGGCAGACTTTCGAGTCCCTCTACATCGGTAGGCCAGACTCTCCAGTCCCTCCAATCTGCAGGCAGACTTTCGAGTCCCTCTACATCAGCAGGAGACTTTTGAGTCCCTCTACATCGGCAGGCAGACTCTCCAGTCCCTCTAAATCAGTAGGAAGACTCTCGAGTCCCTCCACATCGGCAGGCGGACTCTCCAGTCCCTCCAAGTCCTCTATACGGACTCTAAATTTTGGCCACGGTGGGCCGATTTCTATCACCGTACCCTACTATCAGCAAAAGCTGCTCACACAGGGATCGCACTACTATCTCTTTTAATTTCAAGATTCTTGTTTTCATCGAGTCTGTGCTTTTTTTTTCTGGTGATGTCCTCGGTGGATGTTTTGTTCTTTCGTCGACGCGTTTTGCTTTGCAATCCACGTCGCCGAGGGGCTCTGTAGACACCCCGCCTTGGACCACCCACCCCGATTTCACATTTGATTTTGTGTTTCTCCCTATTTTAAGTGTTTCTTATTAGTTTTTGTTACTTCTGTTAAGTTCCTGACTAACTTCGTTAAGTCCAGGGACCAAACTGAATAACAGTGCTGACTTTCTAGTCAATTCTGTCATTTGTTCCATGTCCAAGCCGCGCGCTTTCACCCTTTGGGGCCAAAGGCGCGCGCATCCCGCCACCAAGGCAGGAGGCGCGCGCACCTGGGCGTCAGTTACAGATTTCTGTCCAAGAATTCCCTCCCTTGCTCCTTTTAACAGGATTTGCCGGGGAAACTGACCTTTGTGACTTGGTTTTAGCACAAAAACACACCTTCTTTACCTATAAAAAACCCCTCTAATTCACCATTGAAAAGGAGGAAGATTTGAATCATTAACAAAGACTATACACAAATACTTACAAGGCATTTCCTAAGAACCTCTTGAAGGAGTCCTTGAAGCTCTTTGAAGTATAGGTAAAAGACTACTCTTTTCCCTCCTTTCTACTTCATCTCTTCTCTTTTTCTTTTGCTTTAAATTTTCAAAAGTGCAATCACCCAAACATTTTGGGACATGACATCAAAGACTAATTCACTTCATTAAAGCTAGTCGCAAGTCATCTCCCTACATTCCAAACACCCTTTTTTTTTACCCCCCCCTCCCTTTTATCATCAAGAATAAGAAAAATATTTCATCATTTATGTAGATTTTGATCAAGCAAGACCAACTTTAGTTGGGCGAGATGGGTGTTTAAGTAGTTCCCATCTCGTAACCTAACCCCCGAACCTCATAACAAAGAATCTGTTTTTCGTAATCAAACTTAAGCTATAAAACATTAGGTTTTTTCTTATGTTCCTCTAAAACATAGGTGGCGACTCTAAAACACAAATAGACATCCTAGGGTAACACACGCGCTCTAGCCAAGCCGTGGCCCCCCGGGGTATCTACAATTTGATTTAACAATACGATAAAGCAAATCATAATAATAAAGCACTTTCTCATTCTCAATAAGAAATAAATATCCTTCATTATCTTATAACAAAATAATACTTTCTACTAATAAATAAAGCCACTTCATAAATGTTCTACGAACAATGTTTGTAGATTAACTTTACTTTAAGTAGTCTTCCAATTTACTAATTCTTACACATTTTTATAAACGTGGGATCAAATCCGGTATCCAATACCCAATAATTAAAAATAAAAATATTAATCTTATAACATAAATGTCTGAAGTGGTAGTCTCACTACCATTCACTTTCTTTGATCATCCAGAATTTTGATTGCAATTTTAAATGGTCAATCCAATTGTCATGTTACCAAATTGCATTATTAGAGTTATTATTTTAGCCACAATTATTCCTTTAGGTTTGACAACATTGTCTTACCTTTATCTTTTTAATCCTCTTTCATTTTAAAATTCATTAAGTCAAAAATCAAATTTTGACTTAGATCATCATCTTTCCGCACTTTAGTTCAGATATTGAGAGCACAAACTGTACGGCCGAAACAAACATAATCAAAGAAAGTGAATGGTAGTGAGACTACCACCTAGGATTATTAAGAATGTATAATTTGATGATCCTACGGAACATATTAATCAAATTAATATTGCAATTTAGGTTACTTACGATTATTAAGAATGTATAATTTCCGTTCTTACTTTAGAACAATTCTTAAGCTCATGATTCAATCAAAGAAATTTATTTCATTCTCTTTTAACTTTGTCCTTTTTAAGAACAGATCGCAGTAATAAACATAATCAAAGTTTAAGATAATATTCTACACAAATATGCAAATAAATATACGCCTATAATTTTCATACCAAACATTTAAAAGATAAATTATTTGTATTTCATAAATACTCCCACTAAATATAAACCTTCATATACAACAATTGTATAATATAATTTATGTGGGCTAAGATCCATATTTCATTTGAATTTTGCCACCGCGGTGGCAAGTTGCACAAAATTCAAACTATTTAGGTTGATAACTCCTTATCAATCACATCATATGTGACTCTTAGATCCTTTATGAGATTGTTAGACATCTTATGTCAAAATGTTTTAATCTCATCTTGTGCCTTAGGCCCAAAACTCTTTTGATAGCCTAATTAAGTCAAACACGTTAAACGTATAGGAACCACTCTTTCACTCATCATGCTCATACACTGATAGAAATCAATGCACCTCGCGATGGTTAGTGCCCGCATAAAACTACCCGTGTGTACTTACATGTGTTTTAATAATGGATTGGCACATGACTTAAATTTTTTAAGAAGGTTCTTTCATATAGCAACGCGCATAACAAAGGTATAATTAATCCAATTAATTAATGAATTGATACTATGTGAATATAATTATGAATTTCAGATTTCATAGAGTCCCACTCTAGGTATAATACATATTGAATAATGAATTCTTTCATAGAGTACAACTCTATTAAGAATGCATTACTTCATAGAATCCAATTCCATGAACAATACGTATTCTAAAATGCATCTCCAAATCTGAAAAACACGAATTCAGAAATTTGCACTGCACGCGAACTGCATGAAAAAATCTGCGCGAATTCGTGCATTGCACGCGAACTGCACGCGAAAATTCTGCACAAAATTCTGGACTGCACGTGCGCTGCATGTATCTGCACGAAAATTCTGGGCCAAAATTCTGTACAAAAACGTGTATTGCACGCGAACTGCACGATCGCAATTTATCTAATCTTGATCCTTTAAGAATTCAACTATTTATGATAATCAAATTATCATAAACATCAATCCCTAAGAACAAACAATTTGTTCTTCAAGATCAAGAATCATCAATTCAATAATCCAATTAAAGAAATTGATGATCCGATAAATAGATTAATCATATTAATCAAGCAACTTAAAACCTTGTTCATAATCATACTATATCATATATATATAATATGTTCTCCAAACAATCCACATAAATCCTTATTCTAAAATTCACATCATGCTAGATCATATAAAAAATCATATATTTAACATGATAATATTAAAATAACCATACATGAATGGGGCTCTGATACCACTGCTGGGTTTTGAGGGTTCTTGCGCACCGGAAGACGGCAATATGAAATCAACAAAACTCTAAGCCCCAAGATCCATTCATGATGATTAAATTAATAGAAGATGAATTAGAATACTAACCGGGTTGTGCGTAAATTTTCTAAAACTTCAAATCTTCAAGTCTTCAAGCTTTAGATTTGATCTCCTCGTTCTTGTAGATACCCCGGGAGGGCCCACCGCTTGACTAGAGCGGCGGAAGGATCCTAGGATGTCTAACTTGTTTTAGATTTGTAGAGTCGCCACCTATATTTTAGAGGAACATAAGAAAAACCTAATATTTATCGCTAAGTTTGATTACGAAAACAGAGATTCTTGTTATGAGGTTCGGGGGTTAGGTTACGAGATGGGAAGTACTTAAACACCCATCTCGCCCGACTAATTTCGGTCTTGTTGATCAAAGTCTACATAAATGATAAAATGTTCTTCTTATTCTTGATGATAAAAGGGGGTTTTTAAAAGGAGTTTTGGAATGTAGGGAGATGACTCCATGACTAGCTTCAATGAAGTGAAGTAGTCTTTGGTGTCATGTCCCAAAAATGTTTGGGTGATTGCACTTTTGATTAAAGTAAAATAGGGAGAGGGGAGATGAAGTAGAAGAGGAGAGAAAAGAATAGTCTTTACCTATACTTCAAAAGACTTCAAAGACTTCTTCAAGAGGTTCTTGGGAAATATCTTATAAGTATTTGTGTAGAGTTTTTGCTTAGTGATTAAAATCTTCCTCCTTTCAATGGTGAATTAGAGGGGTTTATATATAGGTAAAAGAGGTGTATTTTTGTGCCAAACCAAAGTCACAAAGATCAGTTTCCCGAGTAAATCCTGTTAAAAGGAGCAAGGGAGAGATTCTTGGACAGAAATCTATAACTGATGCCCAGGTGCGCGCGTCTCTTGCCTTGGTGGCGGGATGCGCGCGCCTCTGACCCCAACGGGTGAAAGCGCGCACCTTGGAGATGGTAAAAATGACAGAATGGACTAGAATGTCAGTACTGTTATTCAGTTTGGTCCCTGAACTTAACGAAGTCAGTCAGGAACTTAACGGAAGTAACAGAAACTAACGAAAACACTTAAAAAGGGAGAAAACACGAGATCAAATGTGCAATCGGGGTGAGCTGTCCAAGGCGGGGTGTCTACAGAGCCCCTCGGCGATGTGGATTGCAAAGCAAAACGTATCGACGAAAGAAAAAAAATATCCGCCGAGGACATCACAGGAAAAAAGCAAAGACCGATGAAAACAAGAATTTTAAAATTATGAGAGATAGGAGTGCGATCCCTGTGTGAGCGACTTTTGCTAATAGTAGGGGCTGCGGTGATAGAAATCGGCCCACCGTGGCCAAAATTTAGAGTCCATATAGAGACTTGGAGGGACTCGAGAGTCTGGCTGCCGATGTAGAGGGACTCGAAAGTCTGCCTGCTGATGTAGAGGGAGTCGAAAGTCTGCCTGCTGATGTAGAGGGACTCGGAAGTCTGCCTGCTGATGTAGATGGACTCGGAAGTCTGCCTGCTGCTGTAGAGGGGACTCGAAAGGCCTGCCTGCTGATGTAGAGGGACTCGAAGTCTGCCTACTGGTGAGTGTGCATTTGTAGTAGACTTTGCTGATGAGGTGGTGATTTTAGTAGTTCACCATGAACCAAATTTGCTTTTTTGAAGCTGTATTTTGATGTACGCTGTCTGGAGTAGCACTTGCAGTTGTCTTTTGTGAGTGCGGGCATAGTTGACTGCGGACCGGGGAGATGAGGTTTTCCCTTTAGAGAGGAAAATGTCGAGATCGACTTTGACTTTTGCGAGAGAGAGAAAAAAGACACACCCTACATTTTGGTGAGAGTTTCTATCTTATTTAAATTTAGACATGCCTTAGGGGCAGACCAAATCATTGTGTGCCAAACTGTGTGTTCGAGGGCAGAGATTGTTGTGGCTTTGATGAAGAATATTGATCTTGCATGCTTTTGGGAATGCTTGAGCTCCCTTCTCGTGTGATTTCCTTCTTTGACAATGGCCTTTTGAGGAATTTCTGAAATGGGGCCTGGGCGCCTCGGCTGGTGATTTCGAGACGCACGCACATCCCAAGTGGCCTTTTGAGGAATTTCAGAGGACTGTGCGGCCGCCCAAAAGGGTATGTGCGGTCGCCCAAAATCCTTCAAAACAAGAACAAAAGCTTTCAGAATGTTGTGCGGTCGCCCAGGCATATTTGTGCGGCCACCCAAGCTTCTGAATTTCCAGAAATCGGGAAGAACAACATGGGTTCTTCCACTTTCAAACCCAAAACACATTTCCACTCAAAATCCAACATTCAACTCACATACTAATGTACCAAAACAACTTATAAGTCTAAAAAGACTCCTAAACAACATTTAATCAACCAAAATCAAGAATTAAACCCAACATTCAAGATTTCACCATTTTTGATCAAAACCCAAAATAAATTCTCAATAAATTCAAAACTCAATCAAACTTCAAATATAACACACCAAACATCATATAAACATGATATGAACATTTTAGCATCAAAATGGGGGAAAAGTAACTTACCCGGATTTTCTCAAAGTTGCCGGAACTCGAATATTTTTGGCTTCCTACGATCCTATCGACGATCTAAACAAGATTCATGTTTTAAGAAATGAGGAATAATGAGAGGAAGATAGCTAAAATGAAGAGAGAAGGAAGAGGAAAGAAACTTACCCACAATTGCTAGAGAGAGAGAGAGAGATGGCTGGAAAGTGGTGAGGAGAGAGTGAGGGAGAAGGTGAGGGAGGAGGGGGAAGTAGGGAAATTATTTCAAAATGTTGCACTTAGGGCCCCTCCCCAACACTACTCAAAATAAACCACTTCCCACTAATAATTAAGACCCAACAATACTACACTAGCACAAATGACCCAAATAAAATGCTAGGCATAATTATTATAACACATAAAATGCACACATAAATTTTTAAATAAATAATAATTTAAATAAATAAATAAGCAAATAAATAAATAATAATTATTTATCACCAATAAAATAGAGCCTAGTTTTCGGGTCGTGACATTCACTCCCCCTTAAAGAAAATTCGACCCGATTTTAACGAGACTTACCGGAAGACCAAATAGCTACGGATACGATAGTTCCGCCATTTCTCAAATTCCTCAATTGCCTAATCTACCCCATTACAAGGTAACCTTAAATAATGCCTACGATAACACCACCTCTCGAACCGAATCATTCACTCATTATCTTCATTACTAGTCAAAATCCGCAATCAAATTGGAGAATCTCAATTGCTCCCAAATAACTCTCGAGATATCCAAGCTCACCTTATTCATAACCTTAATTACACTGCAAAGGTGTTTCCTTTTGTAAATCGCATACTTAGTAGTATTCCCCAGAAATTCAAACATCACCATCCCGGCCTAATTAGCTTTTAAAATATAAAAAGGCTAAAGAAATTTATATTTCCACAATATTCATCGAAATGGCTATATCTCTATGGATTATCATTATAGTGTCTTCACTTGAGTTACACCTTAAATAAATAGTACCATACAAACCCCAAATTTCTCGTACAAAGTGTCCACTTAAATCTATGTTATACTCTCATTCCTTCATTAATCTGGTCTTGAAGCCTAAACCATTCAATTTACTCAATAGTCCGCAAAACGATCCAAATTTCATCTTCAAAGATTTTCTTTAACTCTCATTTAAGTCATAATCCGTACTCATATACCAAGGAAATCAACGAACTCTAAATTCAATAGCTAAACCCAGTTAGTCTCTCACGCATACATTTATTGACTTAATGATATTTAAGCTCAATGGTACTACATTATAATAACCTCCATTAGCTAGTAACGTTCCAACTGACCCACTACCATTCATGATATTCCTAATTATGCCCCAGTATTGATAATCAACTTACTTCACATACCCTTGATCCCAATTCGGGAAACGCCACCAAGAAGGGATTTAGAACCATAGAACCACTATCTAACACAAATTTCAAATGCCTTTAACAAAATCAAGAAATTATTACTCTCCCAAAATGTACTTAGTCATTTCTAACTTAACACGCTTACCACCACTAATGATTATAACTCCTGTAACAAACTCATCATCCATAACAAATCGTACACCTCTCATGCTAATCCATCCCGATACATTCACGGAGATGCACTTAAAAGTGACCAAATTTCCCTCAAGAGATCCTCAGTTAATCCTCAACTCCTATAACTCAACCGATACAATATGGCTATTGATCTAAATATTAGTACTACAAAACCTTGTACCACAACAATGCAATTTAACCCCAAGCTTCTCCTCGAACACTAAGTACTATTCGGAAGAAAATGAAATCTTACGAATGATATATACACCCAACAAATTGACCGAAACTAAATACTCGGATTTCAATTAAGAAAAGATAGGTATAACTCCACCCAAAGGAACGGTCTCAACAGTTTTAAGAAACTAGGAATGGAGAATATAACAATCCCCTACAACAATAGATTAAAGCAATAGTAACATCAAAATCTTGTAATAGCAACATGGCTAAATTTAGCAGGTGAGACACAACCATACTTAAGCACATCATAAGTACATAAGACTTCATCAGACACCCTAAACTCCTCCATAGGAGTAGACACCTACAACACATAAGTCAAAGACTCAGAAGAAATAAATGCAACTAAATGCACAGAAACACATAAATGCGATGACCCTAAAATGCACGCGCTCGCTCTCACGACGCAAATAATGCCTCCTGAAATTATTTGTTACCTGGTGAGTGCTGATTGATCGTAAATACCCTACCCTGAACCTTTAGGGTTTCCCGAAGTATCTCTCTTCTGACCTTGTGCAGTACCAGTGTCACTCCCGGAAGGTTGATATCTTCCCCTAAGACAATCCCTCACAAAATGCCCCAACTGACCACAATTCACACATTTTCCTTGCTTCTTCCAACACTTGTCTTCTAAGTGTCCTTTCCTCTGACAGTAACTGCAGACTTTCCCATTTCGCGTGTCCCCTTATTAGAACCTTGATTTCCTACTGTTGTTGCCCTTGAAGTTGCCTTCTGAATCGAGTTTGCGCTCCAGAATTACCTCTGTTATCCGAATGTTGCTGTTGTGACTCATTCTGCCCTACTTGCTTAACCCGGTTAACCATCTCAGTCTTCCTTTTGTGTTCCCTAATATCCTGCTCAATCAAGTAGGCTCGATCCACCGCATCCTGATAAGTCTGAATCCGCTGTGCTGATAAACTGAGTCCGATGGATGTCTTCAAACCCCTGATTAATCTCATCACTTTCTGCTCCTCGGTCCGCACTAGGTATTCATAACACCTGGCTAATTCTGTGAACTTAACCGAGTACTGTGCTACTGACATCATGCCTTGCTCCAAGCTGAGGAACTCGATCTCTTTCCGGTTTTGATCCACTAGAGAGAGAAAATGATCCTTGAATTTCCTCACGAACCACTCCCAAGGATAGGTAAAGAGTCGCATCCAACTGGTCTTCAGTGCCTTCCACCAATGTTTCCGCAGCGCCCACGAGCTTATAAGCTGAAAAACAGAACCCTATCCTCATTAGTGCAACCAAAGACATCGTAGATTTTCTCCATCGATTCTATCCATAACTCGGCTTTCTTCACATCAGGCTCACCGTCGTACTCACTGGTTTCAACTTCAAGAACTGCTGCTCCCACCCATATCGCGGAGGTGCTACATGTTCCTCTCTCGGCCCTTGGTCTTGAATTGCTTTCACGGACGCTTCAAACCTGCCCTGAAACACTGCACGGTTTTCTTCCCTTTACCATCTGATTCTGAGCCCACTAGAACTTTCACCCGTTCTTTCTTCTAGCCATCACAAACAAATACCTGCATAAAATACTCATCGTTACTCACTCCGAACACAACTACCCTCCTAGGTCATACTAGTCCACCTAGACTTATACTTAGAGCTAAACATAGCTCTGATACCAACTGTCGCGGCCCGTCCGAACCCCGCGGGCCCAGATCGCGAGCTGGACGTCGACTTAAAACCAAAACTCTAAATTCAAGAAGTTAAAAATTCCATTTTGAACCAAAGATGATAAAACAAGGTTTTACAAATCCAAGTTTAAATCAACAAAGTACATCTAACATAAGCTCCACAGCTTATACCCAAAAGAATAGAATATACAATTCTAATGACGTCAATGATGGTAAACTATCCCCAAAAGGTTATACATTTAAATATGTAACCGATCCATAACAACCTGCCCCAAAATCTCAATCCTCTCGACGTCCTCCTCGACGCGAATCCTAATCCTTTTCCTCCTGGGGGGGGGGTTAAGGAAAAACAATTTGAAACAAGAACGGGGGGAGAATAAATCTCAGTAAGTTACTAATGCAACTACATGACAAGCTAATATGCAATGACCAATAGCAATTAACAATAGACAGATAGCAGCTGAATAATAATTGTCATGCTGTCGAACAGTAACATCCAATAGTCAATCATATAAAATAAACATATAACAACAAATGAGAGGCTCCCTATCGCCAACCGTCCCTACCGGTTGGAAATAACGACCATCATCACCATCAACACATAAAGCTGAAATAACACTCATAGGTGGATACATAGCCAAGGTTTCACCCAACTGAAGACCAAATAAAGGTCGCTGCGCAGCTTCAATAATCAACAATCACATCTTCATAGCAGCATTAAAGCTCGAAGAGGAAACCCCGGTACCGGAACAAATAACCATAAAAGTGTCACAAGGACAAGGACCATGACACAAAGTCATGCCTTAGCCAGATACATTCACAAGGAACGCTGACTTATCCTTTCCAATGCCAATCTGGAGAAGGGGTTAAGAAGGGGGCAAAACAATGGTCAACATTATAATGGACTTGGCTTTTCATTATAATCTTTCCCATCGCCCAAACACACACAAAACACCAGCTGGACTCTTCAAATAATGCTAAGTAATAATAATTTAGCATGAATGAACAACTTAGGTTCCAAAGTAGGGAACCACACCAATTAATCACCATAAAGATGCAAACGATTACTCATGAAGAGCTCAACAACAACGAACACAAGAAGTTTCTCATAAAAGAGCACAACAACGATAAACGGAATTTCTCATGAAGAGTACAACAACATTGATCATTAAAACAAGATGATTCC
>JAOWBW010003069.1:0-42001 GCA_026119855.1 Campanula takesimana
ACAGAAGAATGGTGTAGCAGAACGAATGAATCAGACATGGCTTGTGGGAGCGTGTGCATGCTCTCCAATGTAGAGTTGTCTAAACATTTCTGGGAAGAAGCGCTTAGTACAACATGTTACTTGATTAATCATGGACTTCATACCGTATTGGCCTTAAGTTCCCTATGAGGTATGGACTGGTAAATCCATGATTGTTTCAAGTGTTGGCGGTGTTGATAAACAGGTGGAGCAACAAGATACTGAAGAGTTAGTTGTACCACAGTCAGATGTTGAAAAACAGGTGGAGCAACAAGATACTGAAGAGTTAGTTGTCCCACAGTCAGATGTTAATCAGGATCCACCAACAGAGACAAAGATGAAGCACAAAAAGTTCAAGTTCAGTTCCTAAAGAACATGGGTTACACAAGGAGGGTCTAGAAGAGCTAATTTCAGGAATGGATTTGAAGACTTGGTGTCTTATGCACTGCAGGTTGCTGAGGAAGTAGAGCCGTTCTTGCGGAACCTTCTATTTCCAATAAAGCAGATACATGTTCAGAGTCATCTCAGTGTATGCAGCTATGGGTGATGAGATGGAGTCTCTTCACAGGAATCAGACTTGGAAGTTGACTACAAGGCCAGAAGGCAGGAAGATGTGACTTGCAAGTGGATCTTCAAGAAAAGGGAAAGGATGTCCCCGGCAGAAGAGGTCAAGTATAAAGCTCGAGATGTTGCAAGGGGTTTCACATAGAGAGTGGGTGGACTACAATGGGATCTTCTCAACAGTGGTCAGACACACTTCGATCAGAGTGTTGCTTGCAATAGAAGGAGAGATATACATGACAGAGTCGGAAGGATTCCAAGTTCCTGGTAAGGAAGGTCAAGTTTGTAGATTGAAAGCAATCGCCTAGGAAAGTGGTACAAAGGATTTGACAGCTATTTGATAGCAGCAGTCAAGAAGTCAGAGATTCAGAAGTCGAAAGGCTTATTGGTCGCAGAGATGAAGGGTTTGGGTAACGTGAAGAAAATTCTGGGTATGGAGATCTATAGAGACAGAGCCAAACAGAAACTGTTCTTATCCCAGAAAAGATACATCAAGAAAGTTTCAGAAAGGTTTGTGGGTCGACAACTAAGGCTATAGATACTCCGAGTGCAGTGAATGCACATACAGTCGCGTTTGGGCCCACATCGGTTGAGGAGAAAGAGTATATGGCTCCAGTATCCTTTGTTAAGGATAAAGCTTCAAGAGAATGGTACAAACTTCATGGATTGGATCCTGAGCCTAAGAATCGTTCTAAGGTAAGAAGATGGGTTGTACATTCTTGATGGGCCTATTCCTAAAGAACCTAATGCCGGAGTAGACAATCACAAGAATCATGATTATGATTCTAGGAATGTGAGTTGTCTTATGCTCACGATTATGTGCTCTTAAACTCCAACAAAGTTTGGAACTTGTGGAAGCCTATTAAATAGGCGTGGAGTTGAGTTATTCACTTCTTGCAAAAGGAGTAAAGGGTAATAAGTGGAACCTCACATGCTTAAGATAAAGGCTACGTAGAGCATCTTGAGAAACTTGGTTGTCCAATTGGATTGGAGCAAGCCACGGATCTCATTCTTGATTCATTGTTCAAATGTTATGATCACTTAGTGATGAACTATAACATGCTTGGAATGAATAAGAATCTCTCCAAGTTGCATGATATGCTAAAAACTGCGGAGATGAAGACAATGGAGAAAGGTTCTCCAACACTCATGGTTCATGATGGAAAGGAGGCCAAATGCCAAAAAGAAAGGTAAGACAGACTTGTCAAGCCTAAAAGAAATAATTATGGTTAAAATAATAACTCTAAATTGATGCAATTTGGTAAAGTGGCAATTGGATTGACCATCTAAAATTGTAGTCATAATTCTGGACGATCAATAAAAGAATGGTAGTGGGACTACCACTTTGGATATTTATGTTATAAATGAATCCTTCTAAATTTAATTATTGGGTATTAGATACCAGAATAATTAGTAAATGAAAGACTACTTATAGTAAAGGTTGATCTATGAATGATAATGATGCAAGAGTTGCAACATTATTCATAGAACACTTGTAAAGTGGCTTTACTAATGAAGTAGAAAATATTATTTTGTTATAAGATAATGAAGGATATTTATTTCTTATTTGGAATAAGAAAGGTGCTTTATTTATTATGATTTACTTCATTGTGTTATCATATAAATAAATCTTATATCCTAAATCTTGAAGAACAAAGTGATAAAGACTATAACATAAATAATTAAAATTCTTTATGCATTATTGTTTTGATCAAATAAATAAAAGATGCATATCTAAAATTCCATGGGACGGAGTTTTAAGTCATATGATTTGGAATCACATGATTTATGCAAATCTTATTTACTTGGACCAAGACATCTTTTACTATGATTGGTAAAAGGCTAATATCTTAATTGACCTAATACATTTTGATGTGTATGGTGCATTAAGAAGCAATGCTAAAAGAATTTTTTTTTTATACTTGGTAAAACTATTCAAAGATTCTGATTGGATCATAATGACGAATAATTGAACCAAGAATTTGACAGTCATCATTAAAGTTGTGAAATGGTTTCACAAATTAACTTCACTAAGAACATCATTTTAAATGATGTGTCTGCATGGAAGTATAAGAACCTTATTGGATATGGTTAATTGGATGACTAAGTCAAATAGATCTTCCGTTATTTGTTTTGGGGTTATGTATTTGAAACCGCTGTGATTATACTAATCTGAATTCCATCAAGAGAGGTTAAAAGATGAAAGAAAACTCGGTTTGCCTTTCGCAAAGATTTAAGATGGTGAGACCTTTTGGAAAAGAGTTGTCTGGGACACACTCACATTTAAATCTAATAAATATATTTTCATGGGATATCTTAAGGAAACTTGAGGATATAATTTTACTCATAAGAAACAAATGGTTTGTTGATTATGATGATACTTTTCTAGATAAATGGTTTATCTCTAAAAGAATCAGTGGGAGTAAAATGTATCTCGAATGGTTCGAGACCTAGAAAATATATATTTTAACCTAAGATGGAAGTTGAACAAGTTTTCACAAGGAGTCGTGAAAAGTCCGTTCAAAAGATATACAAGAACTTGCGTATGTGATAGGACACAATCTATTGCAAGAAATATTGGATATTTCGAAATAGAAAGTGTTGAGGTAAAGTTCATTTGGAATGAAGTATTTACCATCTATCAAAGATGCAATGTCAACTCCACATATTTAGATTAATGACTTGGAGTCATGAAATCTAAAAGGCAACCCATGTGTAATAATCAAGTTTGGAACTTGATCATTCTAACCTAAGGTGTAAAAACCAAAAGAGAGGAATGAGCTTTCTTGGAGAAAATTTTACATGGATAGCAAAGAAATTTACTAGAATTCTCGTAGTCACATGTTCATATTTGGAATATGAAACTTGACAAAATGATGTCAAAACAAGTGTTCCTCAACGGGAACTCACTTAAGGATGTATTGGATACAACCTAAAGGTTTTGACAGTCAAAGAAAATTCTGATAAATTATGAAAGTTGCAGAAATCCATTGGATGGATTAAAGCAAACTTGTGGGAGTTGGAATCTCCGTTTTGATAAATCAAAAGAGTTTGACTTGATCAATAACGAAGATGAACCTTGTATATACAAGAAGATTAGTGGGAGCATAGTGATATTCCTTAAATTAAATATGTGGATGACATATTGCTCATTGGAAACGAAATTCCTACACGTTAGTCTGCAAAGACTTTGTTAAGAAAGTGTTTCGCAATAAAGAATATGGATGAAACTGCATATGTCCTTGGCATTAAGATCTATAGAGATAGATCGAAGAAGCAAATTGATTAAGCCAAAGTACATACATTGACAAAGTCATTAGAAGATTCCGCAAGGAAAATTCTGAGAGAGGACGGTTGTTAATGTTACATGGAGTTTTCTATGCAAAGACTCAAATGTTCTGAGACAAATGATGAGCATGAGAAGAATGAATGGGATGCCATTTTGCTTCGGCAATTGGATCCATCATACCATGATAAGTACTAAGCCGGATATATCTAAATGCTTGGAGCATGACGAGTAGATATTAATCCGACAACCGGTGAGAATCACTGGATGGCTGTGAAACAATTCTTAAAGTACTTTAGAAGGACTAAAGAATTGTTATGATCTATGGAGGGATGGAAGATGATCTCGATGTATATGGATACACGGATGCATGCTTCCAAACCGACAAAAATGGTAGAAATCGCAATCGAGTTTTATAAATAATAGTGAAGCTGTAAGTTGGAATGGTTCCAAGAAGAGTACAGTCACTAATTCTACGACTAAAATCTAAGTATATTGCTGCATTAGATGCTCCAAAGGAAGTTGTTTGGATTAAGAAGTTCATTGGTGAACTTAAGATGGTTCCTAGTATTGCTAATTCAATAGACTTTATTAGTGATAATAGTAGTGCTATTGATCAAGCAAAGGAACCAAGAGCACATCCTAAATCCAAACACATACTTAGGCGTTTTCTTATCGTTCGAGAAATCGTTGATAAGGGAGACGTAAATATATGCAAAGTATCAAGTAATGATAACGTTGCGGACACGCTAAACAATGGGACTTCCACAAGCTAAGACATGATGGTCATGTTAGGTCCATGGGTATTGGATACCTAGGAATTGGGCCTAGGGCAAGTGGGAGATTGTTGGTGTTGGTGCCCTAGGCACGTTTGTTAAACGTTGTGTAAGTTATCATTTTATTCATAATGATAAAGAGATAATAAGATTATTATTATGACTCGAGTTTGCTTATAATAATCTCCGTCCCTAGAGCTTGTTAAGCACTAGTATAAAGGCTAAATGATCATGGGATGATCATGTTAGATTTATAGGTACTTGTTTGGAACAAGGTACTGGACATGACCCGCGGTATGAGATTTATGTCATGGTCGATGTCATATATAAATCTCATATTAGTTATGTCATTTGAATCCTTAGACATGAAGTTATTATAGTCTTCCACTTGATGAACATTATGTTTGACATATTCAAACGCTGCCTTAACACGGTAGTTATAAAGGGTATGATTGGCATGATCGGATTCACGTAGGGAAGAATAATAAGCTAAATGGATTTGTCCCTCTTCGGAGAGATGTCAAGCTTGGGCCCCTCGAAGGAATGATGTTGATGAAATGTTTGGCCAAACTCAAATGGATTGATTGGATCAATGTCATTTGGATTATCAACATATTCGGAATCGAGAAAGTATTGAACAATACAAGTTGACTTGTTGACCATGACTTGTGTTCAATGACATCGTGGACAAAGGGATTATGACATGTTCTAAAAGGAATGCGAACTTGTATCTAGTTATACTATTTGGGTAGGTATGACGGTTTGCTAGAACCTAATCATATCTTATGGTTTCATGTTTGAACCCATTGCCAACTTAGTATAATCCTAGAGGGTCACACACAATAGAACGAATCCTAAATAAGGACTATATTGGAAATTTGGAAAAAATTGGATTTTTTGGGCCTTTGGGCGACCGCCCAAATGGGCTGGGCGACCGCACAAGAAATTGGGCGGCCGCACACCTCAGTTTGGGCGGCCGCACAGTACTGTCGGGGACAGATTCCTAATTTGATTCGGAAAGGAATTTTGGACGGGTTTAGACACAAGTTTCCTATTTGGAATAGGTCTAACTTGTATATAAACATCAAAATTCGGCCAAGAACAGAACCTAAGCTTTTGTGCAAGTCTCCAAAGAGTTTGAGAGAGTTTATTTTGTTCTAAGAAATCCTAGATTGAAGAACAAAATTATACACAAAGAAAATTCCATATAGTTCATATTAATTATGAAAACGTGTTTCATAATTTGGTCTAGCAACCAAGATCAAGTGTTCTTGATATTCGTTCGTGGTGTGGATACCGCTAGAGGGTGAAACTTATCATCTTCATAGTTCGTGATTCTTGCTTTGTTCGTGATCAAGATTTCAAGCCTCCATCGAATTCAAGGTTGCAAAATCAAAGGCATCAAGGGTTAGTATTCTAGTATTCATATTGTTGTATTTGACTTAATCATATGAATGGATCTATGGGTTTGGGTTTCATTAAATTTTAAATGCTTAATTCCGCTGCGCATGTGACTACGAAACCCAACAGTGGTATCAGAGCCCCGTTCATGTTGATTATTTCAATACTAGATCATGTTGTGTGTATATAAATTGTTTATGTGCCAAGCATGATATGAATATTGGATTATATGATGTTTATGTGTTATGTGATTTTATGTGGTTTATTGTTTTACAACTTTAATCGCACGATTCAATCGCAATAAATATTATGATGGATTCTGAATTGTTTGATTATTAATTCTGATTGGATCATGGTTTTAATAATCGGGGAAAGACAATTTTGAGACAAATTTTCGAACTTCAAAATTCCTTCTGATGCGTTTGGGCGACCGCACAAATCTCCCTGGGCGGCCGCACATGTTTGGGCGACCGCACAGGAGATTTTGGGCGGCCGCACAGTTCACTGATTCTGTTCTGATTTTGGTTAAAATTGGAATTTGGAATTTTCGAGAGGTCCAACCGAACCAGTAACAAAACCAGACCAGACTTGCTGATCTGGAATGGGCTTTGGGTAGTTGGTTTGAGTGTGGATCTTGGGGTTTGATTTTCCTATTTGTTTTAGTCTTGTGATTCCTAGATTGGTTCAAGTTTGGATGGCTAATCTGCGTTCATCGAGATTGTGTTTCCCAAAATTGATCGCAATCAAAGTTTCAAAGATAAAACGAAGTTAGAATTATGAAGAGTTCATAATTGCTAAAATTGAGAAACAAAGTTCTTGATTCAAAGTTTGGAGATCCATGTGGAATTGTGAATGCAATTGGCCTACGTTCATCGAGACCATCTATTGCTTAGTTTCGGCCACATGGACTACTTTCTTGGTCTCTTGAATTAGTGCGGGATTGTGGTTGCCTAACGGCTTAGTTCGACCGCACTTCTTGTTGTCTTGATTTGGAAATAACGACCAAAGTTGAAAAGGTCTCATCCTCATAATTATAGAGAAACTAATGACACATAAATATTGTGCTTAAATTAATGGAGATTAATTTAGTGGCTAAACTTGATGCGTAACATGTTTATCTTATGTGCTCATAAATGTGTTGTATGCTATATGTGATGAACCTTCAAAGAAAGTTTTAAGTCCTTTGCCACGCCATGATTAAAACACTTGTTTGTGCAAGGGTATTTTCATGTGGGCTCGCCAAAGCGAGGTGCATTGATTTTATCTTGTATGAGCAAGATGTGATGTGAATAAGAGTTTCCTATGCGTTTAAAATGGTTGGACTTAATAAGGCGTCAAAACAGTTTTGGGCCTAGGCAAAGATGAGATTAAACATGCTTTCAAAATTGGATCCCTAAGAATCATATGAGATATGATTGACAAGAAATTGTCTACCTAATTAATTTGATTTTGAGCGGTCCGCCTCCGTGGACTCAAAGTTAAATTAAAGTTGGATCTTAGCCCAATTTCAAAAGAATCTCATGAAAAGATCTAAGAGTCATATGAGATATGATTGACAGGGTTGTCTACCTAATTAATTTAGTTTTGTGCCGCCAAAGCGTACTCAAAATTAAATTAAAGTTGGATCTTAGCCCATTTAAATTATATTATACATTGGATGTATAAGAAGGTTATATAATTTAGTGGGAGTATTTTTGGAAAATACATTATTTACCTCTTTAATGAGATTGGTACTTGTAAAATTTTGGAAATTTTGCATAAGTTGTAGATGACAACTAAAATCGTTGCGATTAATCCTTGATAAGGATAAGCTTCAAAAGAATGATACAAACTTCATGGATTGGATCCTGAGCCTAAGAATAGTTCTAAGGCAAGAAGATGGGTTGTACATTCTTGATGGGCCTATTCCTAAAGAACCCAATGCCGGAATAGACAATCACAAGAATCATGAGTATGATTCTAGGAATGTGAGTTGTCTTATGCTCACGATTATGTGCTCTTAAACTCCAACAAAGTTTGGAACTTGTGGAAGCCTATTATAGGCGTGGAGTTGAGTTACATGTTTCAAAGAGCAATCTAAGCAAGAGAGGTATAAAACCATTATTGCATTCACTTCTTGCAAAAGGAGTAAAGGGCAATAAGTGGAACCTCACATGCTTAAGATAATGACTACGTAGAGTATCTTGAGAAACTTGGGAGTCCAATTGGATTGGAGCTAGCCATGGATCTTATTCTTGATTCATTGTAAGAGTTATAATCACTTTGTGATGGACTATAACATGCTTAGAATGAATAAGAATTTCTTCGAGTTGCATTAACATGCTGAAAAACTGCGAAGATGAAGATATTGGAGAATGGTTCTCCAGAGCTCATGGTTCATAAGGAAAGGGCCAAGTGCCAAAAGAAAGGTAAGACAAGAGTTGTCAAACCTAAAAGAAATAATTATGGTTAAAATAATAACTCTAATTGATGCAATTTGGTAAAAATGGCAATTGGATTGACCATTTAGAATTGTAGTCAAAATTCTGGATGATCAATAAAAGGAATGGTAGTGGGACTACCACTTGGAATTTTATGTTATAAATTATTCTTTCTAAATTTAATTATTGGGTATTGGATACCAGAATAATTAGTAAAATGAAAGACTACTTATAGTAAAGTTTTATCTACAAACGGTAATGATGCAATGGTTGCAACATTGTTCGTAGAACACTTGTAAAGTGACTTTACTGATGAAGTAGAAAACATTATTTTGTTAAAAGATAATGAAGGATATTATTTCTTATTTGGAATAAGAAAAGTGCTTTATTTATTATGATTTACTTCATTGTGTTATCATATAAATAAATCTTATATCCTAAATCTTGAAGAACAAAGTAATAAAGACTATAACATAAATAATTAAAATTCTTTATGCATTATTGTTTTGATCAAATAAATAAAAGATGCATATCTAAAATTCCATGGGACGGAGTTTTAAGTCATATGATTTGGAATCACATGATTTATGCAAATCTTATTTACTTGGACCAAGACATCTTTTACTATGATTGGTAAAAGGCTAATATCTTAATTGACCTAATACATTTTGATGTGTATGGTGCATTAAGAAGCAATGCTAAAAGAATTTTTTTTTTATACTTGGTAAAACTATTCAAAGATTCTGATTGGATCATGATGATGAATAATTGAACCAAGAATTTGACAGTCATCATTAAAGTTGTGAAATGGTTTCACAAATTAACTTCACTAAGAACATCATTTTAAATGATGTGTCTGCATGGAAGTATAAGAACCTTATTGGATATGGTTAATTGGATGACTAAGTCAAATAGATCTTCCGTTATTTGTTTTGGGGTTATGTATTAAACCGCTATGATTATACTAATCTGAATTCCATCAAGAGAGGTTAAATGATGAAAGAAAACTCGGTTTGTCTTTCATAAGATTTAAGATGGTGAGACCTTTTGGAAAGGAGTTGTCTGGGACACACTCACATTTAAATCTAATAAATATACTTTCATGGGATATCCTAAGGAAACTTGAGGATATAATTTTACTCATAAGAAACAAATGGTTTGTTGATTATGATGATACTTTTCTAGATAAATGGTTTATCTCTAAAAGAATCAGTGGGAGTAAAATGTATCTCGAATGGTTCGAGACCTAGAAAATATATATTTTAACCTAAGATGGAAGTTGAACAAGTTTTCACAAGGAGTCGTGAAAAGTCCGTTCAAAAGATATACAAGAACTTGCGTATGTGATAGGACACAATCTATTGCAAGAAATATTGGATATTTCGAAATAGAAAGTGTTGAGGTAAAGTTCATTTGGAATGAAGTATTTACCATCTATCAAAGATGCAATGTCAACTCCACATATTTAGATTAATGACTTGGAGTCATGAAATCTAAAAGGCAACCCATGTGTAATAATCAAGTTTGGAACTTGATCATTCTAACCTAAGGTGTAAAAACCAAAGAGAGGAATGACTTTTCTTGGAGAAAATTTTACATGGATAGCAAGAAATTTACTAGAATTCTCGTAGTCACATGTTCATATTTGGAATATGAAATTGACAAAATGATGTCAAAACAAGTGTTCCTCAACGGGAACTCACTTAAGGATGTATTGGATACAACCTAAAGGTTTTGATAGTCAAGAAAATTCTGAAAATTATGAAAGTTGCGAAATCCATTGGATGGATTAAGCAAACTTGTGGGAGTTGGAATCTCCGTTTTGATAAATCAAAAGAGCTTGACTTGATCAATAACGAAGATGAACCTTGTATATACAAGAAGATTAGTGGGAGCATAGTGATATTCCTTAAATTAAATATGTGGATGACATATTGCTCATTGGAAACGAAATTCCTATACGTTAGTCTGCAAAGACTTTGTTAAGAAAGTGTTTCGCAATAAAGAATATGGATGAAACTGCATATGTCCTTGGCATTAAGATCTATAGAGATAGATCGAAGAAGCTAATTGATTAAGCCAAAGTACATACATTGACAAAGTCATTAGAAGATTCCGCAAGGAAAATTCTAGAGAGGACGGTTGTTAATGTTACATGGAGTTTTCTATGCAAAGACTCAAATGTCCTGAGACAAATGATGAGCATGAGAAGAATGAATGGGATGCCATTTGCTTCGGCAATTGGATCCATCATACCATGATAAGTACTAAGCCGGATATATCTAAATGCTTGGAGCATGACGAGTAGATATTAATCCGACAACCGGTGAGAATCACTGGATGGCTGTGAAACAATTCTTAAAGTACTTTAGAAGGACTAAAGAATTGTTATGATCTATGGAGGGATGGAAGATGATCTCGATGTATATGGATACACGGATGCATGCTTCCAAACCGACAAAAATGGTAGAAATCGCAATCGAGTTTTATAAATAATAGTGAAGCTGTAAGTTGGAATGGTTCCAAGAAGAGTACAGTCACTAATTCTACGACTAAAATCTAAGTATATTGCTGCATTAGATGCTCCAAAGGAAGTTGTTTGGATTAAGAAGTTCATTGGTGAACTTAAGATGGTTCCTAGTATTGCTAATTCAATAGACTTTATTAGTGATAATAGTGGTGCTATTGATCAAGCAAAGGAACCAAGGGCACATCCTAAATCCAAACACATACTTAGGCGTTTTCTTATCGTTCGAGAAATCGTTGATAAGGGAGACGTAAATATATGCAAAGTACCAAGTAATGATAACGTTGCGGACACGCTAAACAATGGGACTTCCACAAGCTAAACATGATGGTCATGTTAGGTCCATGGGTATTGGATACCTAGGGAATTGGGCCTAGGGCAAGTGGGAGATTGTTGGTGTTGGTGCCCTAGGCACGTTTGTTAAACGTTGTATAAGTTATCATTTTATTCATAATGATAAAGAGATAATAAGATTATTATTATGGCTCGTGTTTGCTTATAATAATCTCCGTCCCTAGAGCTTGTTAAGCACTAGTATAAAGGCTAAATGATCATGGGATGATCATGTTAGATTTATAGGTACTTGTTTGGAACAAGGTACTGGACATGACCCGCGGTATGAGATTTATGTCATGGTCGATGTCATATATAAATCTCATATTAGTTATGTCATTTGAATCCTTAGACATGAAGTTATTATAGTCTTCCACTTGATGAACATTATGTTTGACATATTCAAACGCTGCCTTAACACGGTAGTTATAAAGGGTATGATTGGCATGATTGGATTCACGTAGGGAAGAATAATAAGCTAAATGGATTTGTCCCTCTTCGGAGAGATGTCAAGCTTGGGCCCCTCGAAGGAATGATGTTGATGAAATGTTTGGCCAAACTCAAATGGATTGATTGGATCAATGTCATTTGGATTATCAACATATTCGGAATCGAGAAAGTATTGAACAATACAAGTTGACTTGTTGACCATGACTTGTGTTCAATGACATCGTGGACAAAGGGATTATGACATGTTCTAAAAAGGAATGCGAACTTGTATCTAGTTATACTATTTGGGTAGGTATGACGGTTTGCTAGAACCTAATCATATCTTATGGTTTCATGTTTGAACCCATTGCCAACTTAGTATAATCCTAGAGGGTCACACACAATAGAACGAATCCTAAATAAGGACTATATTGGAAATTTGGAAAAATTGGATTTTTCTGGGCCTTTGGGCGACCGCCCAAATGGGCTGGGCGACCGCACAAGAAATTGGGCGGCCGCACACCTCAGTTTGGGCGGCCGCACAGTACTGTCGGGGACAGATTCCTAATTTGATTCGGAAAGAATTTTGGACGGGTTTAGACACAAGTTTCCTATTTGGAATAGGTCTAACTTGTATATAAACATCAAAATTCGGCCAAGAACAGAACCTAAGCTTTTGTGCAAGTCTCCAAAGAGTTTGAGAGAGTTTATTTTGTTCTAAGAAATCCTAGATTGAAGAACAAAATTATACACAAAGAAAATTCCATATAGTTCATATTAATTATGAAAACGTGTTTCATAATTTGGTCTAGCAACCAAGATCAAGTGTTCTTGATATTCGTTCGTGGTGTGGATACCGCTAGAGGGTGAAACTTATCATCTTCAAAGTTCGTGATTCTTGCTTGATCGTGATCAAGTTTTCAAGTCTCTATCGAATTCAAGGTTGCAAAATCAAAGGCATCAAGGGTTAGTATTCTAGTATTCATATTGTTGTATTTGACTTAATCATATGAATGGATCTATGGGCTTTGGGTTTCATTAAATTTTAAATGCTTAATTCCGCTGCGCATGTGACTACGAAACCCAACAGTGGTATCAGAGCCCCGTTCATGTTGATTATTTCAATACTAGATCATGTTGTGTGTATATAAATTGTTTATGTGCCAAGCATGATATGAATATTGGATTATATGATGTTTATGTGTTATGTGATTTTATGTGGTTTATTGTTTTACAACTTTAATCGCACGATTCAATCGCAATAAATATTATGATGGATTCTGAATTGTTTGATTATTAATTCTGATTGGATCATGGTTTTAATAATCGGGGAAAACAATTTTGAGACAAATTTTCGAACTTCAAAATTCCTTCTGATGCGTTTGGGCGACCGCACAAATCTCCCTGGGCGGCCGCACATGTTTGGGCGACCGCACAGGAGATTTGGGCGGCCGCACAGTTCACTGATTCTGTTCTGATTTTGGTTAAAATTGAATTTGGAATTTTCGAGAGGTCCAACCGAACCAGTAACAAAACCAGACCAGACTTGCTGATCTGGAATGGGCTTTGGGTAGTTGGTTTGAGTGTGGATCTTGGGGTTTGATTTTCCTATTTGTTTTAGTCTTGTGATTCTAAGATTGGTTCAAGGTTTGGATGGCTAATCTGCGTTCATCGAGATTGTGTTTCCCAAAATTGATCGCAATCAAAGTTTCAAAGATAAAACGAAGTTAGAATTATGAAGAGTTCATAATTGCTAAAATTGAGAAACAAAGTTCTTGATTCAAAGTTTGGAGATCCATGTGGAATTGTGAATGCAATTGGCCTACGTTCATCGAGACCATCTATTGCTTAGTTTCGGCCACATGGACTACTTTCTTGGTCTCTTGAATTAGTGCGGGATTGTGGTTGCCTAACGGCTTAGTTCGACCGCACTTCTTGTTGTCTTGATTTGGAAATAACGACCAAAGTTGAAAAGGTCTCATCCTCATAATTATAGAGAAACTAATGACACATAAATATTGTGCTTAAATTAATGGAGATTAATTTAGTGGCTAAACTTGATGCGTAACATGTTTATCTTATGTGCTCATAAATGTGTTGTATGCTATATGTGATGAACCTTCAAGAAAGTTTTAAGTCCTTTTTGCCACGCCATGATTAAAACACTTGTTAGTGCATGGGTATTTTCATGTGGGCTCGCCAAAGCGAGGTGCATTGATTTTATCTTGTATGAGCAAGATGATGATGTGAATAAGAGTTTCCTATGCGTTTAAAATGGTTGGACTTAATAAGGCGTCAAAACAGTTTTGGGCCTAGGCAAAGATGAGATTAAACATGCTTTTAAAATTGGATCCCTAAGAATCATATGAGATATGATTGACAAGAAATTGTCTACCTAATTAATTTGATTTTGAGCGGTCCGCCTCCGTGGACTCAAAGTTAAATTAAAGTTGGATCTTAGCCCAATTTCAAAAGAATCTCATGAAAAGGATCTAAGAGTCATATGAGATATGATTGACAGGGTTGTCTACCTAATTAATTTGATTTTGTGTAATCCGCCATAGCGGACTTAAAATTAAATTAAAGTTGGATCTTAGCCCATTTAAATTATATTATACATTGGATGTATAAGAAGGTTATATAATTTAGTGGGAGTATTTTTGGAAAATACATTATTTATCTCTTTAATGAGATTGGTACTTGTAAAATTTTGGAAATTTTGCATAAGTTGTAGATGACAACTAAAATCGTTGCGATTAATCCTTGATAAGGATAAGCTTCAAAAGAATGGTACAAACTTCATGGATTGGATCCTGAGCCTAAGAATAGTTCTAAGGCAAGAAGATGGGTTGTACATTCTTGATGGGCCTATTCCTAAAGAACCCAATGCCGGAATAGACAATCACAAGAATCATGAGTATGATTCTAGGAATGTGAGTTGTCTTATGCTCACGATTATGTGCTCTTAAACTCCAACAAAGTTTGGAACTTGTGGAAGCCTATTATAGGCGTGGAGTTGAGTTACATGTTTCAAAGAGCAATCTAAGCAAGAGAGGTATAAAACCATTATTGCATTCACTTCTTGCAAAAGGAGTAAAGGGCAATAAGTGGAACCTCACATGCTTAAGATAATGACTACGTAGAGCATCTTGAGAAACTTGGGAGTCCAATTGGATTGGAGCTAGCCATGGATCTTATTCTTGATTCATTGTAAGAGTTATAATCACTTTGTGATGGACTATAACATGCTTAGAATGAATAAGAATTTCTTCGAGTTGCATTAACATGCTGAAAAACTGCGAAGATGAAGATATTGGAGAATGGTTCTCCAGAGCTCATGGTTCATAAGGAAAGGGCCAAGTGCCAAAAGAAAGGTAAGACAAGAGTTGTCAAACCTAAAAGAAATAATTATGGTTAAAATAATAACTCTAATTGATGCAATTTGGTAAAATGGCAATTGGATTGACCATTTAGAATTGTAGTCAAAATTCTGGATGATCAATAAAAGGAATGGTAGTGGGACTACCACTTGGGAATTTTATGTTATAAATTATTCTTTCTAAATTTAATTATTGGGTATTGGATACCAGAATAATTAGTAAAATGAAAGACTACTTATAGTAAAGTTTTATCTACAAACGGTAATGATGCAATGGTTGCAACATTGTTCGTAGAACACTTGTAAAGTGACTTTACTGATGAAGTAGAAAACATTATTTTGTTATAAGATAATGAAGGATATTAATTTCTTATTTGGAATAAGAAAAGTGCTTTATTTATTATGATTTACTTCATTGTGTTATCATATAAATAAATCTTATATCCTAAATCTTGAAGAACAAAGTAATAAAGACTATAACATAAATAATTAAAATTCTTTATGCATTATTGTTTTGATCAAATAAATAAAAGATGCATATCTAAAATTCCATGGGACGGAGTTTTAAGTCATATGATTTGGAATCACATGATTTATGCAAATCTTATTTACTTGGACCAAGACATCTTTTACTATGATTGGTAAAAGGCTAATATCTTAATTGACCTAATACATTTTGATGTGTATGGTGCATTAAGAAGCAATGCTAAAAGAATTTTTTTTATACTTGGTAAAACTATTCAAAGATTCTGATTGGATCATGATGATGAATAATTGAACCAAGAATTTGACAGTCATCATTAAAGTTGTGAAATGGTTTCACAAATTAACTTCACTAAGAACATCATTTTAAATGATGTGTCTGCATGGAAGTATAAGAACCTTATTGGATATGGTTCATTAGATGATAAAGTCAAATAGATCTTCCATTATTAATTTTGGGGTTATGTATTAAAACCGCTATGATTATACTAATCTGAATTCCATCAAGAGAGGTTAAATGGTGAAAGAAAACTCGGTTTGTCTTTCATAAATTTAAGATGGTGAGACCTTTTGGAAAGGAGTTGTCTGGGACACACTCACATTTAAATCTAATAAATATATTTTCATGGGATATCCTAAGGAAACTTGAGGATATAATTTTACTCATAAGAAACAAATGGTTTGTTGATTATGATGATACTTTTCTAGATAAATGGTTTATCTCTAAAAGAATCAGTGGGAGTAAAATGTATCTCGAATGGTTCGAGACCTAGAAAATATATATTTTAACCTAAGATGGAAGTTGAACAAGTTTTCACAAGGAGTCGTGAAAAGTCCGTTCAAAAGATATACAAGAACTTGCGTATGTGATAGGACACAATCTATTGCAAGAAATATTGGATATTTCGAAATAGAAAGTGTTGAGGTAAAGTTCATTTGGAATGAAGTATTTACCATCTATCAAAGATGCAATGTCAACTCCACATATTTAGATTAATGACTTGGAGTCATGAAATCTAAAAGGCAACCCATGTGTAATAATCAAGTTTGGAACTTGATCATTCTAACCTAAGGTGTAAAAACCAAAGAGAGGAATGAGCTTTTCTTGGAGAAAATTTTACATGGATAGCAAGAAATTTACTAGAATTCTCGTAGTCACATGTTCATATTTGGAATATGAAATTGACAAAATGATGTCAAAACAAGTGTTCCTCAACGGGAACTCACTTAAGGATGTATTGGATACAACCTAAAGGTTTTGACAGTCAAAGAAAATTCTGATAAATTATGAAAGTTGCAGAAATCCATTGGATGGATTAAAGCAAACTTGTGGGAGTTGGAATCTCCGTTTTGATAAATCAAAAGAGTTGACTTGATCAATAACGAAGATGAACCTTGTATATACAAGAAGATTAGTGGGAGCATAGTGATATTCCTTAAATTAAATATGTGGATGACATATTGCTCATTGGAAACGAAATTCCTATACGTTAGTCTGCAAAGACTTTGTTAAGAAAGTGTTTCGCAATAAAGAATATGGATGAAACTGCATATGTCCTTGGCATTAAGATCTATAGAGATAGATCGAAGAAGCTAATTGATTAAGCCAAAGTACATACATTGACAAAGTCATTAGAAGATTCCGCAAGGAAAATTCTAAGAGAGGACGGTTGTTAATGTTACATGGAGTTTTCTATGCAAAGACTCAAATGTCCTGAGACAAATGATGAGCATGAGAAGAATGAATGGGATGCCATTTGCTTCGGCAATTGGATCCATCATACCATGATAAGTACTAAGCCGGATATATCTAAATGCTTGGAGCATGACGAGTAGATATTAATCCGACAACCGGTGAGAATCACTGGATGGCTGTGAAACAATTCTTAAAGTACTTTAGAAGGACTAAAGAATTGTTATGATCTATGGAGGGATGGAAGATGATCTCGATGTATATGGATACACGGATGCATGCTTCCAAACCGACAAAAATGGTAGAAATCGCAATCGAGTTTTATAAATAATAGTGAAGCTGTAAGTTGGAATGGTTCCAAGAAGAGTACAGTCACTAATTCTACGACTAAAATCTAAGTATATTGCTGCATTAGATGCTGCCAAAGGAAGTTGTTTGGATTAAGAAGTTCATTGGTGAACTTAAGATGGTTCCTAGTATTGCTAATTCAATAGACTTTATTAGTGATAATAGTGGTGCTATTGATCAAGCAAAGGAACCAAGGGCACATCCTAAATCCAAACACATACTTAGGCGTTTTCTTATCGTTCGAGAAATCGTTGATAAGGGAGACGTAAATATATGCAAAGTACCAAGTAATGATAACGTTACGGACACGCTAAACAATGGGACTTCCACAAAGCTAAACATGATGGTCATGTTAGGTCCATGGGTATTGGATACCTAGGGAATTGGGCCTAGGGCAAGTGGGAGATTGTTGGTGTTGGTGCCCTAGGCACGTTTGTTAAACGTTGTATAAGTTATCATTTTATTCATAATGATAAAGAGATAATAAGATTATTATTATGGCTCGTGTTTGCTTATAATAATCTCCGTCCCTAGAGCTTGTTAAGCACTAGTATAAAGGCTAAATGATCATGGGATGATCATGTTAGATTTATAGGTACTTGTTTGGAACAAGGTACTGGACATGACCCGCGGTATGAGATTTATGTCATGGTCGATGTCATATATAAATCTCATATTAGTTATGTCATTTGAATCCTTAGACATGAAGTTATTATAGTCTTCCACTTGATGAACATTATGTTTGACATATTCAAACGCTGCCTTAACACGGTAGTTATAAAGGGTATGATTGGCATGATTGGATTCACGTAGGGAAGAATAATAAGCTAAATGGATTTGTCCCTCTTCGGAGAGATGTCAAGCTTGGGCCCCTCGAAGGAATGATGTTGATGAAATGTTTGGCCAAACTCAAATGGATTGATTGGATCAATGTCATTTGGATTATCAACATATTCGGAATCGAGAAAGTATTGAACAATACAAGTTGACTTGTTGACCATGACTTGTGTTCAATGACATCGTGGACAAAGGGATTATGACATGTTCTAAAAGGAATGCGAACTTGTATCTAGTTATACTATTTGGGTAGGTATGACGGTTTGCTAGAACCTAATCATATCTTATGGTTTCATGTTTGAACCCATTGCCAACTTAGTATAATCCTAGAGGGTCACACACAATAGAACGAATCCTAAATAAGGACTATATTGGAAATTTGGAAAAATTGGATTTTTCTGGGCCTTTGGGCGACCGCCCAAATGGGCTGGGCGACCGCACAAGAAATTGGGCGGCCGCACACCTCAGTTTGGGCGGCCGCACAGTACTGTCGGGGACAGATTCCTAATTTGATTCGGAAAGGAATTTTGGACGGGTTTAGACACAAGTTTCCTATTTGGAATAGGTCTAACTTGTATATAAACATCAAAATTCGGCCAAGAACAGAACCTAAGCTTTTGTGCAAGTCTCCAAAGAGTTTGAGAGAGTTTATTTTGTTCTAAGAAATCCTAGATTGAAGAACAAAATTATACACAAAGAAAATTCCATATAGTTCATATTAATTATGAAAACGTGTTTCATAATTTGGTCTAGCAACCAAGATCAAGTGTTCTTGATATTCGTTCGTGGTGTGGATACCGCTAGAGGGTGAAACTTATCATCTTCAAAGTTCGTGATTCTTGCTTTGTTCGTGATCAAGTTTCAAGCTCTATCGAATTCAAGGTTGCAAAATCAAAGGCATCAAGGGTTAGTATTCTAGTATTCATATTGTTGTATTTGACTTAATCATATGAATGGATCTATGGGCTTTGGGTTTCATTAAATTTTAAATGCTTAATTCCGCTGCGCATGTGACTACGAAACCCAACAGTGGTATCAGAGCCCCGTTCATGTTGATTATTTCAATACTAGATCATGTTGTGTGTATATAAATTGTTTATGTGCCAAGCATGATATGAATATTGGATTATATGATGTTTATGTGTTATGTGATTTTATGTGGTTTATTGTTTTACAACTTTAATCGCACGATTCAATCGCAATAAATATTATGATGGATTCTGAATTGTTTGATTATTAATTCTGATTGGATCATGGTTTAATAATCGGGGAAAGACAATTTTGAGACAAATTTTCGAACTTCAAAATTCCTTCTGATGCGTTTGGGCGACCGCACAAATCTCCCTGGGCGGCCGCACATGTTTGGGCGACCGCACAGGAGATTTGGGCGGCCGCACAGTTCACTGATTCTGTTCTGATTTTGGTTAAAATTGGAATTTGGAATTTTCGAGAGGTCCAACCGAACCAGTAACAAAACCAGACCAGACTTGCTGATCTGGAATGGGCTTTGGGTAGTTGGTTTGAGTGTGGATCTTGGGGTTTGATTTTCCTATTTGTTTTAGTCTTGTGATTCTAGATTGGTTCAAGTTTGGATGGCTAATCTGCGTTCATCGAGATTGTGTTTCCCAAAATTGATCGCAATCAAAGTTTCAAAGATAAAACGAAGTTAGAATTATGAAGAGTTCATAATTGCTAAAATTGAGAAACAAAGTTCTTGATTCAAAGTTTGGAGATCCATGTGGAATTGTGAATGCAATTGGCCTACGTTCATCGAGACCATCTATTGCTTAGTTTCGGCCACATGGACTACTTTCTTGGTCTCTTGAATTAGTGCGGGATTGTGGTTGCCTAACGGCTTAGTTCGACCGCACTTCTTGTTGTCTTGATTTGGAAATAACGACCAAAGTTGAAAAGGTCTCATCCTCATAATTATAGAGAAACTAATGACACATAAATATTGTGCTTAAATTAATGGAGATTAATTTAGTGGCTAAACTTGATGCGTAACATGTTTATCTTATGTGCTCATAAATGTGTTGTATGCTATATGTGATGAACCTTCAAGAAAGTTTTAAGTCCTTTGCCACGCCATGATTAAAACACTTGTTAGTGCAAGGGTATTTTCATGTGGGCTCGCCAAAGCGAGGTGCATTGATTTTACTTTTGTATGAGCAAGATGAGTGAATAAGAGTTTCCTATGCGTTTAAAATGGTTGGACTTAATAAGGCGTCAAAACAGTTTTGGGCCTAGGCAAAGATGAGATTAAACATGCTTTCAAAATTGGATCCCTAAGAATCATATGAGATATGATTGACAAGAAATTGTCTACCTAATTAATTTGATTTTGAGCGGTCCGCCTCCGTGGACTCAAAGTTAAATTAAAGTTGGATCTTAGCCCAATTTCAAAAGAATCTCATGAAAAGGATCTAAGAGTCATATGAGATATGATTGACAGGGTTGTCTACCTAATTAATTTAGTTTTGAGTGCGCCAAAGCGTACTCAAAATTAAGTTAAAGTTGGATCTTAGCCCATTTAAATTATATTATACATTGGATGTATAAGAAGGTTATATAATTTAGTGGAGTATTTTTGGAAAATACATTATTTATCTCTTTAATGAGATTGGTACTTGTAAAATTTTGGAAATTTTGCATAAGTTGTAGATGACAACTAAAATCGTTGCGATTAATCCTTGATAAGGATAAGCTTCAAAAGAATGATACAAACTTCATGGATTGGATCCTGAGCCTAAGAATAGTTCTAAGGCAAGAAGATGGGTTGTACATTCTTGATGGGCCTATTCCTAAAGAACCCAATGCCGGAATAGACAATCACAAGAATCATGAGTATGATTCTAGGAATGTGAGTTGTCTTATGCTCACGATTATGTGCTCTTAAACTCCAACAAAGTTTGGAACTTGTGGAAGCCTATTGGATAGGCGTGGAGTTGAGTTACATGTTTCAAAGAGCAATCTAAGCAAGAGAGGTATAAAACCATTATTGCATTCACTTCTTGCAAAAGGAGTAAAGGGCCTCACATGCTTAAGATAATGACTACGTAGAGTATCTTGAGAAACTTGGGAGTCCAATTGGATTGGAGCTAGCCATGGATCTTATTCTTGATTCATTGCCTAAGAGTTATAATCACTTTGTGATGGACTATAACATGCTTAGAATGAATAAGAATTTCTTCGAGTTGCATTAACATGCTGAAAAACTGCGAAGATGAAGATATTGGAGAATGGTTCTCCAGAGCTCATGGTTCATAAGGAAAAGGGCCAAGTGCCAAAAGAAAGGTAAGACAAGAGTTGTCAAACCTAAAAGAAATAATTATGGTTAAAATAATAACTCTAATTGATGCAATTTGGTAAAAATGGCAATTGGATTGACCATTTAGAATTGTAGTCAAAATTCTGGATGATCAATAAAAGGAATGGTAGTGGGACTACCACTTGGAATTTTATGTTATAAATTATTCTTTCTAAATTTAATTATTGGGTATTGGATACCAGAATAATTAGTAAAATGAAAGACTACTTATAGTAAAGTTTTATCTACAAACGGTAATGATGCAATGGTTGCAACATTGTTCGTAGAACACTTGTAAAGTGACTTTACTGATGAAGTAGAAAACATTATTTTGTTAAAGATAATGAAGGATATTAATTTCTTATTTGGAATAAGAAAAGTGCTTTATTTATTATGATTTACTTCATTGTGTTATCATATAAATAAATCTTATATCCTAAATCTTGAAGAACAAAGTAATAAAGACTATAACATAAATAATTAAAATTCTTTATGCATTATTGTTTTGATCAAATAAATAAAAGATGCATATCTAAAATTCCATGGGACGGAGTTTTAAGTCATATGATTTGGAATCACATGATTTATGCAAATCTTATTTACTTGGACCAAGACATCTTTTACTATGATTGGTAAAAGGCTAATATCTTAATTGACCTAATACATTTTGATGTGTATGGTGCATTAAGAAGCAATGCTAAAAGAATTTTTTTTATACTTGGTAAAACTATTCAAAGATTCTGATTGGATCATGATGATGAATAATTGAACCAAGAATTTGACAGTCATCATTAAAGTTGTGAAATGGTTTCACAAATTAACTTCACTAAGAACATCATTCTAAATGATGTGTCTGCATGGAAGTACAAGAACCTTATTGGATATGGTTCATTAGATGATAAAGTCAAATTGATCTTCCATTATTAATTTTGGGGTTATGTATTACAAACCGCTATGATACACTAATTGAATTCCATCAAAGAGGTTAAATGGTGAAAGAAAACTCGGTTTGTCTTTCATAAAGATTTAAGATGGTGAGACCTTTTGGAAAAGGAGTTGTCTGGGACACACTCACATTTAAATCTAATAAATATACTTTCATGGGATATCCTAAGGAAACTTGAGGATATAATTTTACTCATAAGAAACAAATGGTTTGTTGATTATGATGATACTTTTCTAGATAAATGGTTTATCTCTAAAAGAATCAGTGGGAGTAAAATGTATCTCGAATGGTTCGAGACCTAGAAAATATATATTTTAACCTAAGATGGAAGTTGAACAAGTTTTCACAAGGAGTCGTGAAAAGTCCGTTCAAAAGATATACAAGAACTTGCGTATGTGATAGGACACAATCTATTGCAAGAAATATTGGATATTTCGAAATAGAAAGTGTTGAGGTAAAGTTCATTTGGAATGAAGTATTTACCATCTATCAAAGATGCAATGTCAACTCCACATATTTAGATTAATGACTTGGAGTCATGAAATCTAAAAGGCAACCCATGTGTAATAATCAAGTTTGGAACTTGATCATTCTAACCTAAGGTGTAAAAACCAAAGGAGGAATGACTTTTCTTGGAGAAAATTTTACATGGATAGCAAAGAAATTTACTAGAATTCTCGTAGTCACATGTTCATATTTGGAATATGAAATTGACAAAATGATGTCAAAACAAGTGTTCCTCAACGGGAACTCACTTAAGGATGTATTGGATACAACCTAAAGGTTTTGACAGTCAAGAAAATTCTGATAAATTATGAAAGTTGCAGAAATCCATTGGATGGATTAAAGCAAACTTGTGGGAGTTGGAATCTCCGTTTTGATAAATCAAAGAGCTTGACTTGATCAATAACGAAGATGAACCTTGTATATACAAGAAGATTAGTGGGAGCATAGTGATATTCCTTAAATTAAATATGTGGATGACATATTGCTCATTGGAAACGAAATTCCTATACGTTAGTCTGCAAAGACTTTGTTAAGAAAGTGTTTCGCAATAAAGAATATGGATGAAACTGCATATGTCCTTGGCATTAAGATCTATAGAGATAGATCGAAGAAGCTAATTGATTAAGCCAAAGTACATACATTGACAAAGTCATTAGAAGATTCCGCAAGGAAAATTCTAAGAGAGGACGGTTGTTAATGTTACATGGAGTTTTCTATGCAAAGACTCAAATGTCCTGAGACAAATGATGAGCATGAGAAGAATGAATGGGATGCCATTTGCTTCGGCAATTGGATCCATCATACCATGATAAGTACTAAGCCGGATATATCTAAATGCTTGGAGCATGACGAGTAGATATTAATCCGACAACCGGTGAGAATCACTGGATGGCTGTGAAACAATTCTTAAAGTACTTAGAAGGACTAAAGAATTGTTATGATCTATGGAGGGATGGAAGATGATCTCGATGTATATGGATACACGGATGCATGCTTCCAAACCGACAAAAATGGTAGAAATCGCAATCGAGTTTTATAAATAATAGTGAAGCTGTAAGTTGGAATGGTTCCAAGAAGAGTACAGTCACTAATTCTACGACTAAAATCTAAGTATATTGCTGCATTAGATGCTGCAAAGGAAGTTGTTTGGATTAAGAAGTTCATTGGTGAACTTAAGATGGTTCCTAGTATTGCTAATTCAATAGACTTTATTAGTGATAATAGTGGTGCTATTGATCAAGCAAAGGAACCAAGGGCACATCCTAAATCCAAACACATACTTAGGCGTTTTCTTATCGTTCGAGAAATCGTTGATAAGGGAGACGTAAATATATGCAAAGTACCAAGTAATGATAACGTTGCGGACACGCTAAACAATGGGACTTCCACAAGCTAAACATGATGGTCATGTTAGGTCCATGGGTATTGGATACCTAGGGAATTGGGCCTAGGGCAAGTGGGAGATTGTTGGTGTTGGTGCCCTAGGCACGTTTGTTAAACGTTGTATAAGTTATCATTTTATTCATAATGATAAAGAGATAATAAGATTATTATTATGGCTCGTGTTTGCTTATAATAATCTCCGTCCCTAGAGCTTGTTAAGCACTAGTATAAAGGCTAAATGATCATGGGATGATCATGTTAGATTTATGGGTACTTGTTTGGAACAAGGTACTGGACATGACCCGCGGTATGAGATTTATGTCATGGTCGATGTCATATATAAATCTCATATTAGTTATGTCATTTGAATCCTTAGACATGAAGTTATTATAGTCTTCCACTTGATGAACATTATGTTTGACATATTCAAACGCTGCCTTAACACGGTAGTTATAAAGGGTATGATTGGCATGATTGGATTCACGTAGGGAAGAATAATAAGCCAAATGGATTTGTCCCTCTTCGGAGAGATGTCAAGCTTGGGCCCCTCGAAGGAATGATGTTGATGAAATGTTTGGCCAAACTCAAATGGATTGATTGGATCAATGTCATTTGGATTATCAACATATTCGGAATCGAGAAAGTATTGAACAATACAAGTTGACTTGTTGACCATGACTTGTGTTCAATGACATCGTGGACAAAGGGATTATGACATGTTCTAAAAGGAATGCGAACTTGTATCTAGTTATACTATTTGGGTAGGTATGACGGTTTGCTAGAACCTAATCATATCTTATGGTTTCATGTTTGAACCATTGCCAACTTAGTATAATCCTAGAGGGTCACACACAATAGAACGAATCCTAAATAAGGACTATATTGGAAATTTTGGAAAAATTGGATTTTTCTGGGCCTTTGGGCGACCGCCCAAATGGGCTGGGCGACCGCACAGAAATTGGGCGGCCGCACACCTCAGTTTGGGCGGCCGCACAGTGCTGTCGGGGACAGATTCCTAATTTGATTCGGAATCGAATTTTGGACGGGTTTTAGACACAAGTTTCCTATTTGGAATAGGTCTAACTTGTGTATAAACATCAAATTCGGCCAGAACTCAGACCTAAGCTTTGTGCAAGTCTCCAAAGAGTTTGAGAGAGTTTATTTTGTTCTAAGAAATCCTAGATTGAAGAACAAAATTATACACAAAGAAAATTCCATATAGTTCATATTAATTATGAAAACGTGTTTCATAATTTGGTCTAGCAACCAAGATCAAGTGTTCTTGATATTCGTTCGTGGTGTGGATACCGCTAGAGGGTGAAACTTATCATCTTCAAAGTTCGTGATTATTACTATGATCGTGATCAAGTTTTCAAGTCTCTATCGAATTCAAGGTTGCAAAATCAAAGGCATCAAGGGTTAGTATTCTAGTATTCATATTGTTGTATTTGACTTAATCATATGAATGGATCTATGGGCTTTGGGTTTCATTAAATTTTAAATGCTTAATTCCGCTGCGCATGTGACTACGAAACCCAACAGTGGTATCAGAGCCCCGTTCATGTTGATTATTTCAATACTAGATCATGTTGTGTGTATATAAATTGTTTATGTGCCAAGCATGATATGAATATTGGATTATATGATGTTTATGTGTTATGTGATTTTATGTGGTTTATTGTTTTACAACTTTAATCGCACGATTCAATCGCAATAAATATTATGATGGATTCTGAATTGTTTGATTATTAATTCTGATTGGATCATGGTTTTAATAATCGGGGAAATTTTGAGACAAATTTTCGAACTTCAAAATTCCTTCGATGCGTTGGGCGACCGCACAAATCTCCCTGGGCGGCCGCACATGTTTGGGCACAGTACCAGATTTCTGTTCTGATTTTTGGTTAAAATTGGAATTTGGAATTTTCGAGAGGTCCAACCGAACCAGTAACAAAACCAGACCAGACTTGCTGATCTGGAATGGGTTTGGGTAGTTGGTTTGGTGTGGATCTTGGGGTTTGATTTTCCTATTTGTTTTAGTCTTGTGATTCCTAAGATTGGTTCAAGGTTTGGATGGCTAATCTACGTTCATCGAGATTGTGTTTCCCAAAATTGATCGCAATCAAAGTTTCAAAGATAAAACGAAGTTAGAATTATGAAGAGTTCATAATTGCTAAAATTGAGAAACAAAGTTCTTGATTCAAAGATTGGAGATCCATGTGGAATTGTGAATGCAATTGGCCTACGTTCATCGAGACCATCTATTGCTTAGTTTCGGCCACATGGACTACTTTCTTGGTTTCTTGAATTAGTGCGGGATTGTGGTTGCCTAACGGCTTAGTTCGACCGCACTTCTTGTTGTCTTGATTTGGAAATAACGACCAAAGTTGAAAAGGTCTCATCCTCATAATTATAGAGAAACTAATGACACATAAATATTGTGCTTAAATTAATGGAGATTAATTTAGTGGCTAAACTTGATGCGTAACATGTTTATCTTATGTGCTCATAAATGTGTTGTATGCTATATGTGATGAACCTTCAAGAAAGTTTTAAGTCCTTTTTGCCACGCCATGATTAAAACACTTGTAAGTACACGGGTATTTTCATGTGGGCTCGCCAAAGCGAGGTGCATTGATTTTATCTTGTATGAGCAAGATGAGTGAATAAGAGTTTTCCTATGCGTTTAAAATGGTTGGACTTAATTAGGCGTCAAAACAGTTTTGGGCCTAGGCAAAGATGAGATTAAACATGCTTTTAAAATTGGATCCCTAAGAATCATATGAGATATGATTGACAAGAAATTGTCTACCTAATTAATTTGATTTTGAGCGGTCCGCCTCCGTGGACTCAAAGTTAAATTAAAGTTGGATCTTAGCCCAATTTCAAAAGAATCTCATAAAAGGATCTAAGAGTCATATGAGATATGATTGACAGGGTTGTCTACCTAATTAATTTGATTTTGTGTAATCCGCCAAGCGGACTTAAAATTAAATTAAAGTTGGATCTTAGCCCATTTAAATTATATTATACATTGGATGTATAAGAAGGTTATATAATTTAGTGGGAGTATTTTTGGAAAATACATTATTTATCTCTTTAATGAGATTGGTACTTGTAAAATTTTGGAAATTTTGCATGAGTTGTAGATAATGACAACTAAAATCGTTGCGATTAATCCTTGTAAGGATAAGCTTCAAAAGAATGGTACAAACTTCATGGATTGGATCCTGAGCCTAAGAATGTTCTAAGGCAAGAAGATGGGTTGTACATTCTTGATGGGCCTATTCCTAAAGAACCCAATGCCGGAATAGACAATCACAAGAATCATGAGTATGATTCTAGGAATGTGAGTTGTCTTATGCTCACGATTATGTGCTCTTAAACTCCAACAAAGTTTGGAACTTGTGGAAGCCTATTGGATAGGCGTGGAGTTGAGTTACATGTTTCAAAGAGCAATCTAAGCAAGAGAGGTATAAAACCATTATTGCATTCACTTCTTGCAAAAGGAGTAAAGGGTAATAAGTGGAACCTCACATGCTTAAGATAATGGCTACGTAGAGCATCTTGAGAAACTTGGGAGTCCAATTGGATTGGAGCTAGCCATGGATCTTATTCTTGATTCATTTAAGAGTTATAATCACTTTGTGATGGACTATAACATGCTTAGAATGAATAAGAATTTCTTCGAGTTGCATTAACATGCTGAAAAACTGCGAAGATGAAGATATTGGAGAATGGTTCTCCAGAGCTCATGGTTCATAAGGAAAAGGGCCAAGTGCCAAAAGAAAGGTAAGACAAGAGTTGTCAAACCTAAAAGAAATAATTATGGTTAAAATAATAACTCTAATTGATGCAATTTGGTAAAAATGGCAATTGGATTGACCATTTAGAATTGTAGTCAAAATTCTGGATGATCAATAAAAGGAATGGTAGTGGGACTACCACTTGGAATTTTATGTTATAAATTATTCTTTCTAAATTTAATTATTGGGTATTGGATACCAGAATAATTAGTAAAATGAAAGACTACTTATAGTAAAGTTTTATCTACAAACGGTAATGATGCAATGGTTGCAACATTGTTTGTAGAACACTTGTAAAGTGACTTTACTGATGAAGTAGAAAACATTATTTTGTTAAAAGATAATGAAGGATATTAATTTCTTGTTTGGAATAAGAAAGTGCTTTATTTATTATGATTTACTTCATTGTGTTATCATATAAATAAATCTTATATCCTAAATCTTGAAGAACAAAGTAATAAAGACTATAACATAAATAATTAAAATTCTTTATGCATTATTGTTTTGATCAAATAAATAAAAGATGCATATCTAAAATTCATGGGACGGAGTTTTAAGTCATATGATTTGGAATCACATGATTTATGCAAATCTTATTTACTTGGACCAAGACATCTTTACTATGATTGGTAAAAGGCTAATATCTTAATTGACCTAATACATTTTGATGTGTATGGTGCATTAAGAAGCAATGCTAAAAGAGAATTTTGGTTATTACTTGGTAAAACTATTCAAAGATTCTGATTGGATCATGATGATGAATAATTTAACCAAGAATTTGACAGTCATCATTAAAGTTGTGAAATGTTTCACAAATTAACTTCACTAAGAACATCATTCTAAATGATGTGTCTGCGTGGAAGTACAAGAACCTTATTGGATATGGTTCATTAGATGATAAAGTCAAATTGATCTTCCATTATTAATTTTGGGGTTATGTATTACAAACCGCTATGACTACACTAATTTGAATTCCATCAAGGGTTAAATGGTGAAAGAAAACTCGGTTTGTCTTTCATAAAGATTTAAGATGTGAGACCTTTTGAAAGGAGTTGTCTGGGACACACTCACATTTAAATCTAATAAATATACTTTCATGGGATATCCTAAGGAAACTTGAGGATATAATTTTACTCATAAGAAACAAATGGTTTGTTGATTATGATGATACTTTTCTAGATAAATGGTTTATCTCTAAAAGAATCAGTGGGAGTAAAATGTATCTCGAATGGTTCGAGACCTAGAAAATATATATTTTAACCTAAGATGGAAGTTGAACAAGTTTTCACAAGGAGTCGTGAAAAGTCCGTTCAAAAGATATACAAGAACTTGCGTATGTGATAGGACACAATCTATTGCAAGAAATATTGGATATTTCGAAATAGAAAGTGTTGAGGTAAAGTTCATTTGGAATGAAGTATTTACCATCTATCAAAGATGCAATGTCAACTCCACATATTTAGATTAATGACTTGGAGTCATGAAATCTAAAAGGCAACCCATGTGTAATAATCAAGTTTGGAACTTGATCATTCTAACCTAAGGTGTAAAAACCAAAGGAGAGGAATGAGTTTTCTTGGAGAAAATTTTACATGGATAGCAAAGAAATTTACTAGAATTCTCGTAGTCACATGTTCATATTTGGAATATGAAAATTGACAAAATGATGTCAAAACAAGTGTTCCTCAACGGGAACTCACTTAAGGATGTATTGGATACAACCTAAAGGTTTTGACAGTCAAAGAAAATTCTGAAAATTATGAAAGTTGCGAAATCCATTGGATGGATTAAAGCAAACTTGTGGGAGTTGGAATCTCCGTTTTGATAAATCAAAAGAGCTTGACTTGATCAATAACGAAGATGAACCTTGTATATACAAGAAGATTAGTGGGAGCATAGTGATATTCCTTAAATTAAATATGTGGATGACATATTGCTCATTGGAAACGAAATTCCTATACGTTAGTCTGCAAAGACTTTGTTAAGAAAGTGTTTCGCAATAAAGAATATGGATGAAACTGCATATGTCCTTGGCATTAAGATCTATAGAGATAGATCGAAGAAGCTAATTGATTAAGCCAAAGTACATACATTGACAAAGTCATTAGAAGATTCCGCAAGGAAAATTCTAAGAGAGGACGGTTGTTAATGTTACATGGAGTTTTCTATGCAAAGACTCAAATGTCCTGAGACAAATGATGAGCATGAGAAGAATGAATGGGATGCCATTTGCTTCGGCAATTGGATCCATCATACCATGATAAGTACTAAGCCGGATATATCTAAATGCTTGGAGCATGACGAGTAGATATTAATCCGACAACCGGTGAGAATCACTGGATGGCTGTGAAACAATTCTTAAAGTACTTTAGAAGGACTAAAGAATTGTTATGATCTATGGAGGGATGGAAGATGATCTCGATGTATATGGATACACGGATGCATGCTTCCAAACCGACAAAAATGGTAGAAATCGCAATCGAGTTTTATAAATAATAGTGAAGCTGTAAGTTGGAATGGTTCCAAGAAGAGTACAGTCACTAATTCTACGACTAAAATCTAAGTATATTGCTGCATTAGATGCTGCAAAGGAAGTTGTTTGGATTAAGAAGTTCATTGGTGAACTTAAGATGGTTCCTAGTATTGCTAATTCAATAGACTTTATTAGTGATAATAGTGGTGCTATTGATCAAGCAAAGGAACCAAGGGCACATCCTAAATCCAAACACATACTTAGGCGTTTTCTTATCGTTCGAGAAATCGTTGATAAGGGAGACGTAAATATATGCAAAGTACCAAGTAATGATAACGTTGCGGACACGCTAAACAATGGGACTTCCACAAGCTAAACATGATGGTCATGTTAGGTCCATGGGTATTGGATACCTAGGGAAATTGGGCCTAGGGCAAGTGGGAGATTGTTGGTGTTGGTGCCCTAGGCACGTTTGTTAAACGTTGTGTAAGTTATCATTTTATTCATAATGATAAAGAGATAATAAGATTATTATTATGGCTCGTGTTTGCTTATAATAATCTCCGTCCCTAGAGCTTGTTAAGCACTAGTATAAAGGCTAAATGATCATGGGATGATCATGTTAGATTTATGGGTACTTGTTTGGAACAAGGTACTGGACATGACCCGCGGTATGAGATTTATGTCATGGTCGATGTCATATATAAATCTCATATTAGTTATGTCATTTGAATCCTTAGACATGAAGTTATTATAGTCTTCCACTTGATGAACATTATGTTTGACATATTCAAACGCTGCCTTAACACGGTAGTTATAAAGGGTATGATTGGCATGATTGGATTCACGTAGGGAAGAATAATAAGCTAAATGGATTTGTCCCTCTTCGGAGAGATGTCAAGCTTGGGCCCTCGAAGGAATGATGTTGATGAAATGTTTGGCCAAACTCAAATGGATTGATTGGATCAATGTCATTTGGATTATCAACATATTCGGAATCGAGAAAGTATTGAACAATACAAGTTGACTTGTTGACCATGACTTGTGTTCAATGACATCGTGGACAAAGGGATTATGACATGTTCTAAAAGGAATGCGAACTTGTATCTAGTTATACTATTTGGGTAGGTATGACGGTTTGCTAGAACCTAATCATATCTTATGGTTTCATGTTTGAACCCATTGCCAACTTAGTATAATCCTAGAGGGTCACACACAATAGAACGAATCCTAAATAAGGACTATATTGGAAATTTGGAAAATTGGATTTTTTGGCCTTTGGGCGACCGCCAAATGGGCTGGGCGACCGCACAAGAAATTGGGCGGCCGCACACCTCAGTTTGGGCGGCCGCACAGTACTGTCGGGGACAGATTCCTAATTTGATTCGGAATCGAATTTTGGACGGGTTTTAACACAAGTTTCCTATTTGGAATAGGTCTTACTTGTGTATAAACATCAAATTCGGCCAGAACTCAGACCTAATGTTTGTGCAAGTCTCCAAAGAGTTTGAGAGGGTTTTATTTTGTTCTAAGAAATCCTAGATTGAAGAACAAAATTATACACAAAGAAAATTCCATATAGTTCATATTTAATTATGAAAACGTGTTTCATAATTTGGTCTAGCAACCAAGATCAAGTGTTCTTGATATTCGTTCGTGGTGTGGATACCGCTAGAGGGTGAAACTTATCATCTTCAAAGTTCGTGATTATTGCTATGATCGTGATCAAGTTTTCAAGTCTCTATCGAATTCAAGGTTGCAAAATCAAAGGCATCAAGGGTTAGTATTCTAGTATTCATATTGTTGTATTTGACTTAATCATATGAATGGATCTATGGGCTTTGGGTTTCATTAAATTTTAAATGCTTAATTCCGCTGCGCATGTGACTACGAAACCCAACAGTGGTATCAGAGCCCCGTTCATGTTGATTATTTCAATACTAGATCATGTTGTGTGTATATAAATTGTTTATGTGCCAAGCATGATATGAATATTGGATTATATGATGTTTATGTGTTATGTGATTTTATGTGGTTTATTGTTTTACAACTTTAATCGCACGATTCAATCGCAATAAATATTATGATGGATTCTGAATTGTTTGATTATTAATTCTGATTGGATCATGGTTTTAATAATCGGGGAAAAACAATTTTGAGACAAATTTTCGAAACTTAAAAATTCCTTCTGATCAACTTGGGCGACCGCACATAATCACGTGTGCGGCCGCACACTTTTGGGCGACCGCACAGTGCCTTCTGGGCGGCCGCACAGTACCAGGTTTCTGTTCTGATTTTGGTGAAAATCTGAATTTGGAATTTTCGAGAGGTCCAACCAAACCAGTAACAAAACTAGGCCAGACCTGCTGATCTGGAATGGGTTTTGGGTAGTTGGTTTGGTGTGGATCTTGGGTTTGATTTTCCTATTTGTTTTAGTCTTGTGATTCCAAGATTGGTTCAAGGTTTGGATGGCTAATCCACGTTCATCGAGATTGTGTTTCCCAAACTTGATCGCAATCAAAGTTTCAAAGATAAAACGAAGTTAGAATTATGAAGAGTTCATAATTGCTAAAATTGAGAAACAAAGTTCTTGATTCAATGATTGGAGATCCATGTGGAATTGTGAATGCAATTGGCCTACGTTCATCGAGACCATCTATTGCTTAGTTTCAGCCACATGGACTACTTTCTTGGTTTCTTGAATTAGTGCGGGATTGTGGTTGCCTAACGGCTTAGTTCGACCGCACTTCTTGTTGTCTTGATTTGGAAATAACGACCAAAGTTGAAAAGGTCTCATCCTCATAATTATAGAGAAACTAATGAAACATAAATATTGTGCTTAAATTAATGGAGATTAATTTAGTGGCTAAACTTGATGCGTAACATGTTTATCTTATGTGCTCATAAATGTGTTGTATGCTATATGTGATGAACCTTCAAGAAATTTTTAAGTCCTTTTTGCCATACCATGATTAAAACACTTGTAAGTACACGGGTATTTTCATGTGGGCTCGCCAAGCGAGGTGCATTGATTTTATCTTTGTATGAGCAAGATGAGTGAATAAGAGTTTCCTATGCGTTTAAAATAGTTGGACTTAATTAGGCGTCAAAACAGTTTTGGGTCTTAGGCAAAGATGAGATTAAACATGCTTTTAAAATTGGATCCCTAAGAATCATATGAGATATGATTGACAAGAAATTGTCTACCTAATTAATTTGGTTTTGAGCGGTCCGCCTCCGTGGACTCAAAGTTAAATTAAAGTTGGATCTTAGCCCGATTTCAAAAGAATCTCATAAAAGGATCTAAGAGTCATATGAGATATGATTGACAGGGTTGTCTACCTAATTAATTTGATTTTGTGTAATCCGCCATAGCGGACTTAAAATTAAATTAAAGTTGGATGTTAACCATTCAAATTATATTATACATTGGATGTATATGAAGGTTATATAATTTAGTGGAGTATTTTTGGAAAATACATTATTTATCTCTTTAATGAGATTGGTACTTGTAAAATTTTGGAAATTTTGCATGAGTTGTAGATAATGACAACAAACTTCGTTGCGATCAATCCTTGTAAGGATGAGCTTCAAAGAGAATGGTACAAACTTCATGGATTGGATCCTGAGCCTAAGAATGGTTCTAAGGCAAGAAGATGGGTTGTACATTCTTGATGGGCCTATTCCTAAAGAACCCAATGCCGGAATAGACAATCACAAGAATCATGAGTATGATTCTAGGAATGTGAGTTGTCGTATGCTCACGATTATGTGTTCTTAAACTCCAACAAAGTTTGGAACTTGTGGAAGCCTATTGGATAGGCGTGTAGTTGAGTTACATGTTTCAAAGAGCAATCTAAGCAAGAGAGGTATAAAACCATTATTGCATTCACTTCTTGCAAAGGAGTAAAGGGTAATAAGTGGAACCTCACATGCTTAAGATAATGGCTACAAAGAGCATCTTGAGAAACTTGGGAGTCCAATTGGATTGGAGCTAGACATGGATCTTATTCTTGAATTCATTGACTAAGAGTTATAATCACTTTGTGATGGACTATAACATGCTTAGAATGAATAAGAATTTCTTCGAATTACATTAACATGCTAAAAACTGCGAAGATGAAGATATTGGAGAATGGTTCTCCAGAGCTCATGGTTCATAAGGAAAAGGGCCAAGTTCCAAAAGAAAGGTAAGACAAGAGTTGTCAAACCTAAAAGAAATAATTATGGTTAAAATAATAACTCTAATTGATGCAATTTGGTAAAATGGCAATTGGATTGACCATTTAGAATTGTAGTCAAAATTCTGGATGATCAATAAAAGGAATGGTAGTGGGACTACCACTTGGAAATTTTATGTTATAAATTATTCTTTCTAAATTTAATTATTGGGTATTGGATACCAGAATAATTAGTAAAATGAAAGACTACTTATAGTAAAGTTTTATCTACAAACGGTAATGATGCAATGGTTGCAACATTGTTTGTAGAACACTTGTAAAGTGACTTTACTGATGAAGTAGAAAACATTATTTTGTTAAAAGATAATGAAGGATATTAATTTCTTGTTTGGAATAAGAAAAGTGCTTTATTTATTATGATTTACTTCATTGTGTTATCATATAAATAAATCTTATATCCTAAATCTTGAAGAACAAAGTAATAAAGGCTATAACATAAATAATTAAAATTCTTTATGCATTATTGTTTTGATCAAATAAATAAAAGATGCATATCTAAAATTTCATGGGACGGAGTTTTAAGTCATATGATTTGGAATCACATGATTTATGCAAATCTTATTTACTTGGACCAAGATATTTTACTATGATTGGTAAAAGGCTAATATCTTAATTGACCTAATACATTTTGATGTGTATGGTGCATTAAGAAGCAATGCTAAAAGAGAATTTTGGTTATACTTGGCAAAACTATTCAAAGATTCTGATTGGATCACGATGATGAATAATTTAACCAAGAATTTGACATCATCATTAAAGTTGTGAAATAGTTTCACGATTAACTTCACTAAGAACACCATTCTAAATGATGTGTCTACGTGGAAGTACAAGAACCATATTGGATATGGTTCATTAGATGATAAAGTCAAATTGATCTTCCATTATTAATTTTGGGGTTATGTATTACAAACCGCTATGACTACACTAATTTGAGTTCCATCAGAAGGGTTAAATGGTAAAAGAAAACTCGGTTTGTCTTTCATAAAAGTTTAAGATGTTGAGACCTTTTGAAAAGGAGCTGTCTGGGACACACTCACATTTAAATCTAATAAATATACTTTCATAGAATATCCTAAGGAAACTTGAGGATATAATTTTACTCATAAGAAACAAATGGTTTGTTGATTATGATGATACTTTTCTAGATAAATGGTTTATCTCTAAAAGAATCAGTGGGAGTAAAATGTATCTCGAATGGTTCGAGACTAAAAATATATATTTTAACCTAAGATGGAAGTTGAACAAGTTTTCACAATGAGTCGTGAAAAGTCCGTTCAAAAGATATACAAGAACTTGCGTATGTGATAGGACACAATCTATTGCAAGAAATATTGGATATTTCGAAATAGAAAGTGTTGAGGTAAAGTTCATTTGGAATGAAGTATTTACCATCTGTCAAAGATGCAATGTCAACTCCACATATTTAGATTAATGACTTGGAGTCATGAAATCTAAAAGGCAACCCATGTGTAATAATCAAGTTTGGAACTTGATCATTCTAACCTAAGGTGTAAAAACCAAAGAGAGGAATGAGTTTTCTTGGAGAAAATTTTACATGGATAGCAAAGAAATTTACTAGAATTCTCGTAGTCACATGTTCATATTTGGAATATGAAAATTGACAAAATGATGTCAAAACAAGTGTTCCTCAACGGGAACTCACTTAAGGATGTATTGGATACAACCTAAAGGTTTTGACAGTCAAAGAAAATTTTGATAAATTATGAAAGTTGCAAAAATCCATTGGATGCATTAAAGCAAAATTGTGGGAGTTGGAATCTCCGTTTTGATAAATCAAAAGAGTTGACTTGATCAATAACGAAGATGAACCTTGTATATACAAGAAGATTAGTGGGAGCATAGTGATATTCCTTAAATTAAATATGTGGATGACATATTGCTCATTGGAAACGAAATTCCTACACGTTAGTCTGCAAAGACTTTGTTAAGAAATGTTTTGCAATAAAGAATATGGATGAAACTGCATATGTCCTTGGCATTAAGATCTATAGAGATAGATCGAAGAAGCTAATTGATTAAGCCAAAGTACATACATTGACAAAGTCATTAGAAGATTCCGCAAGGAAAATTCAGAGAGAGGACGGTTGTTAATGTTACATGAAGTTTTCTATGAAAGACTCAAATGTCCTGAGACAAATGATGAGCATGTGAAGAATGAATGGGATGCCATCTTGCTTCGGCAATTGGATCCATCTTACCATGATAAGTACTAAGCCGGATATATCTAAATGCTTGGAGCATGACGAGTAGATATTAATCCGACAACCGGTGAGAATCACTGGATGGCTGTGAAACAATTCTTAAAGTACTTTAGAAGGACTAAAGAATTGTTGTGATCCTATGGAGGGATGGAATATGATCTCGATGTATATGGATACACGGATGCATGCTTCCAAACCGACAAAAATGGTAGAAATCGCAATCGAGTTTTATAAATAATAGTGAAGCTGTAACTTGGAATGGTTCCAAGAAGAGTACAGTCACTAATTCTACGACTAAAATCTAAGTATATTGCTGCATTAGATGCTGCAAAGGAAGTTGTTTAGATTAAGAAGTTCATTGGTGAACTTAAGATGGTTCCTAGTATTCTAATTCAATAGACTTTATTTGTGATAATAATGGTGCTATTGATCAAGCAAAGGAACCAAGGGCACATCCTAAATCCAAACACATACTTAGGCGTTTCTTATCGTTCGAGAAATCGTTGATAAGGGAGACGTAAATATATGCAAAGTACCAAGTAATGATAACGTTGCGGACACGCTAAACAATGGGACTTCCACAAGATAAGACATGATTGTCATGTTAGGTCCATGGGTATTGGATACCTAGGAAATTGGGCCTAGGGCAAGTGGGAGATTGTTGGTGTTGGTGCCCTAGGCACGTTTGTTAAACGTTGTGTAAGTTATCATTTTATTCATAATGATAAAGAGATAATAAGATTATTATTATGGCTCGTGTTTGCTTATAATAATCTCCGTCCCTAGAGCTTGTTAAGCACTAGTATAAAGGCTAAATGATCATGGGATGATCATGTTAGATTTATGGGTACTTGTTTGGAACAAGGTACTGGACATGACCCGCTGTATGAGATTTAAGTCATGGTCTATGTCATATATAAATCTCATATTAGTTATGTCATTTGAATCCTTAGACATGAAGTTATTATAGTCTTCCACTTGATGAAGATTACGTTTGACATATTCAAACGCTGCCTTAACACGGTAGTTATAAAGGGTATGATTGGCATGATGGATTCACGTAGGGAACAATAATAAGCAAATGGATTTGTCCCTCTTCGGAAAGATGTCAAGCTTGGGCCCCTCGAAGGAATGATGTTGATGAAATGTTTGGCCAAACTCAAATGGATTGATTGCATCAATGTCATTTGGATTATCAACATATTCAGAATCGAGAAAGTATTGAACAATACAAGTTGACTTGTTGACCATGACTTGTGTTCAATGACATCGTGGACAAAGGGATTATGACATGTTCTAAAAGGAATGCGAACTTGTATCTAGTTATACTATTTGGGTAGGTATGACGGTTTGTTAGAACCTAATCATATCTTATGGTTTCATGTTTGAACCCATTGCCAACTTAGTATAATCCTAGAGGGTCACACACAATAGAACGAATCCTAAATAAGGACTATATTGGAAATTTGGAAAATTGGATTTTTCTGGTCTGTTGGGGACCGCACGAAAAACTGGGCGACCGCACAGAAAACTTGGGCGGCCGACCACACTAGTTTGGGCGGCCGCACAGTGCTGTCGGGGGCAGATCCTAATTTGATTCGGAATCGAATTTTGGACGGGTTTAACACAAGTTTCCTATTTGGAATAGGTCTTACTTGTGTATAAACATCAGAATTCGGCCATAACTCAGACCTAATGTTTGTGCAAGCCTCCAAAGAGTTTGAGAGGGTTTTATTTTGTTCTAAGAAATCCTAGATTGAAGAACAAAATTATACACAAAGAAAATTCCATATAGTTCATATTTAATTATGAAAACGTGTTTCATAATTCGGTCTAGCAACCAAGATCAAGTGTTCTTGATATTCGTTCATGGTGTGGATACCGCTAGAGGGTGAAACTTATCATCTTCAACGTTCGTGATTATTACTATGATCGTGATCAAGTTTTCAAGTCTCTATCGAATTCAAGGTTGCAAAATCAAAGGCATCAAGGGTTAGTATTCTAGTATTCATATTGTTTTATTTGACTTAATCATATGAATGGATCTATGGGATTTGGGTTTCATTAAACTTTAAATGCTTAATTCCGCTGCGCATGTGACTACGAAACCCAACATATATACTCAAGAGTAAGGAGCTAAGATAGCTCACAACGAGTTTTAGACCAAGAAATTAAAAACCAAACATGGTTACATACAGCGGAAGACATGCCTAGCACATAATCTGGCATCAAGAGATGTCTAGAGACAACAAGTACTACACAAGTCTACCCCAAACAAGCCTGAGTTTAATAACTCATACAACATCGTCCTTACCAAAGTGTAAAGGACACTAGTCTCAAACAAGAACATCCTGCGGAGTACGTTCCCAGCTATGTCGAGCCTCACTGCGTACTATCCCCTGATTTCCTGGGGGGGGGGGGAAACAAATAAAGGTGAGATAAATCTCAGTAAGCTATTAACATGCAACTACATGACATGTTATCATGCAATACAAGTAGATACTCAAGAAATCATATATCAAGTATCATCAAGTAACAGTATAGGAGAGGCTAAGCCAACTCAACAAGTAATCAAGCTCAAGATATGATCAGGTAACAAGTAGTCAAGTAGTGTGAGAGGCTAGACCAACTCACCAAGAAGCACATAGGCCTATCACGTATCATTACCTGAATCCTTCCTTATTTCTCCCAGAATACCATTGTTGTCGATGCTTGTATAGCTGAGGACAACCACGATCAAGATCAAGAGACTGCTATGCAGTATATAAGAAGACCCGGTAACCAGTGTCATTCACAAGAACAAGATTCACGAGGTGTTCAGAGTTAGCATTCACTTATATCAGGCGTATTGCTCCAATATAGGATGCTAAGCCCTTACTATGGGCCGGTAGTAAGGGAAAAACAGACCGAATGCATAGACGCACGATTATCACTTATGCCCCAGCCCTCGCATAAGCGTGAACCTATACACCCCTCTGAACAAATAAGCCAGAGGACTCACACGAGAATGCAAAAGTAGATGTTTACTTGAACTCGAGATAGAACTAAGTCCCATATTAGTGGACCAGTCTTTATGCACCATGTAATCATGTATCATGTGCTCACGAGAATATGCACCATGTAATCATGTATCATGTGCTCACGAGAATACAAGTACACGTACGCAATCATTGCGAAGACAAATAAATTTAACAAGGCACGTAGAGTGTCCATATAACACGGTCATCCAAGTTAGAGTCTATTAATAACAGACCTCAAAACAAGTAGTAGGGTATATCATTCTATATCACTTTGTCACATGCCAAGTTTGCACGTACATATTCATATCACGTTTAACACATTAAAGTGTCTATCACGATACCCTTACTATCAAATAGAATCCAATACCTTAGACTCTAAATATGTAGAAGAATAGGTCACATCATACCTAGTCACAGTCATATCTCACGATATGTATCGTTAGCAATCAAATACATTTTCCAACACATATTGTGTTTTGAAGTTATTCTTATTAACTTAAATCGTAGTATTCACGATTATATGAATATCTTTATATTACACTAGTCCCATTTTTAGGAACCCATTTCAAGACAAGATATTTTCTTATACTTTATATACTTCATTGAGTATATACACGATTAAAATCAATCACTAGCACTTTAGTGTTTGTTCATAACACTTACAATACACGTATCAAATTCAAGTATGTAGTAGAGTTAATCATTATCTATCTAGTTCCATATCCCAACTCTTTTGGTTATTCATACCATGTATCAAGTAATCAAGAAGTAACATTCTATCAAGTAAATAATATGCAAGATTTGCATATACACATCAAGACTTTCAGTTTATTACCATACACATATATTGGTGTCAAGGCACGTACAAGATTTTATAATCTTATATTCAAGTCTTAATCCAATTATTTGGAGTTCAAGTCATGTACAAGATTTTATTGTCTTATACTTCAGTTACTGTCTCAACTTAAGAACTTCAAGACATTCAAGACATTCAGGACATTCAGGACATTCAAGACATTCAGGACATTAAGACATTCAAGACATATACAAGATTTTATCATCTTATATCCAAGTTCTCAATCCATTTCTTTGGATGGTTAAACATGTACAAGAGTTAAACATCTTATACTTCGAGTTCAAGCTAGGAAGATGAATTATACATCTTTCACCGTATTAATTTCCAATCCTTTTTAGGACATTCAAGCTCAAGACATTAGTTGGTGCCCCTAAGGTACACAAACATTAACTTCAAGACACATAAAAGAGTAACTACTCTTATACTCAAGTTATCATTTAATATGATTCAAGTCCACATTTCATTTGTTCACAAATGGACTATTTTTCAGTACTAGAATGTTCTACAACACTCATCTAGGCCATCTAGGGTAGTACCCTAAACCTAAACCAAGAATACTTCGAGTTCAAATTAAGTAAATGAGCTATACAACTCATACTTACAAGTTCATAGCACTTTCAGACATAAAGAAGAGTTTTTCCTTTATACTCAAGTTCTCATTTTAATTAAATGAGTAATCATGTTCAAGACTCACTTCTGATACCCCTAAGGTGTCACAACACTTGCTAGGACATCTTATCTTAAGG
>JAOWBW010000307.1:0-40517 GCA_026119855.1 Campanula takesimana
GTCCGGTTTGGCCATCCCTAGTCGGCACTAGCAATGCCATTTTCTTACTGACACATTTGATTAGGGTTTCTTTAAAGTCGGCATTGGCATTGCCGACTTCATTTAGGGTTTCTCTAAAGTCGGCGTTGGCAATGCGCGTTTTAAAACAATTTTCATCTAAATCGACAATTAATGACAAATGTAAAAAAAATTACTCTTATTTATCCTCTGTCTATTTTTTTTGTAAAAAAGTTGTTATGAGACCAAGGCAATTAAAATGATAAAACTATCTTCCAATTACAATGTAATTGGAAGCCTATTTCTTGTGTACAAAGTAATTATATCTCATTAGTAAACCTAATTCTTGAACAATTATTTGTACCAATAAGAAACCTAATTAAAGCAATAAACATTAATCCATGTACCAAAAGGATTTTTTCCTTACCAATTCAAATCCCAAAAAATCATATCCTTAACCAATAGTCATTGATTCAAAGGCATATTCCCGACCGATAAACTTGACAACAACACATAAATATGAGACAAATATTTACGGGTTAATATGAACCACGGTCAAACGACCTTACACTATAAAATAGTCCACTACAACAACGACTGTGCGTGCCAAATTACAAGCCAATTAAGAACCAGTATAATCTAGGAATACACCACCCAAATTATAAACTAAAACTAGCTCTCTAAATGTGATGACTTACTTACTTTCGAAATAGTACTAACACCTTTTTATATATGACCATGAAAAATCTAAAGAATGACCCAAGAAATTAATGAGACAATTAATTTCTTCCTTATCACATAAGGATAAACCTAACTCAGTCAAATGTATTCCACGCACCGGGAGAGTATTACCGAGGGTTAATACCACTGCCAATGCACTATGTGTAAGTGTACTACCGAGAGGACCTCCACACCTCCACCTTACACTAGAACGACTTTTAGCTTTGCGCTCATCTCCTGGAAACCTTTACCCTTCGTTACCATACCTACAAATAAAACTTCGCGGAGTAAACCATAAAATGGACCCGCGTACTATTGCCCCAACATCACTTTGACCTGCGTACTATCAACTCAGTAAATGTACCATGCGTACTATAGTTTTATTATCAATTTCCTTAGATTTCTAACATTGGTTAAAAAAGTTAACGGGACTGTAATAAATTAAGGAAAAGAGTTAGATTCTAATTTTTAAAATTGACCCTAAATTTCAAAATAAATCCCCTTATCATCATCTTCTTCCTCCTTCCATCTTCATAGCACCACTTCACCAGCCTTGTGCCGCCCCACCTCCACCCATCCACCACCGGCCAAATCTATCCACCACCGGCATAAAACACTAGTTGATATTAATCCAGAAATTAACAAGTAAAAGTTATATCTATTGAACATTGAACACCAATTTACAATAACATATGTAAATCAAAAATGCAAAAACAAAAGAACAAGAAAACGAACCATTATCTGGGTTCATAAGATCTGGGTTCTCATTATCAACGAACTCATTCTTCCAAAACCCAGAATTTTCAAGTCTTTGTTCAAGCTCCACAATTTCAAATTCCAATCCGTGCCCTAACCCCCGATCTCTATTTACACCATCTCAAACTCTCTCCTCTTCCCCAAGTTCACCCAATTCGAACCTTAGACTCCTTCGTCAAATTAAATGGGCGAGCTCTCCTAGAATCTGTCACCGACGGCGATGCTCATCACCCTCACACGCTCCAGCTCCACCGCGATTCACGAAACAGAACGCATCGAGCGAAGTTCGAGGGCAGGACTACTGGGAGAGAGAAGGGGTATAATTTCATCAACAAGCGCTATCAAGAAGCATACGTGATCTAGTGTTCCGTTGATGGTGACGCCGGATCTGGAACGAAGAGATCAGAGTGAGTATGTCAAACCCGGGTCGTCATAGAAATTTGGGGCGGATGGGTCAAACCGGGTATCAAAACCCTGCGAACCAGCTGTGCAATTATTCATTCCCGACGCCGTCGGTAGCGACGGCGACGGTGGATTGGGGTTTAGAATTTACCGTTGCGAAACTAGGGATAGGGGCTGGGTTTGTGCAAGACCAGTAAGCCCAAACAAAAACGAGCGTGACCATAGCTCCGACGATAAAAACAACACCGTCGGAGAAATACGACGACGGCTTCCGACCATAGTACTTATTAGCCATGAATGAAGAGGAGACTTGAAATTGAGAAAGCTCAGGCGACACCATTTTTAAGGACAACCCAGAACAGCTATGAGTAAGCGTTTGATTTCTCAAGATGACGTCTCTAGATCAGAGAGATCTCATTTGATCTGCACCATCTTCTTCTCTTTTTATTAGTGTTTTACTTTATCATCAATTATTAGATATTAGTAATAAATAGAAAAAAATATTACTAATTGTATGTAAGTGAGATTTTTGGTTAGTTTTCTAATTTTCATTAAAAATTCAGGGGGTAAAGTGGGATAAGGGTGATTTATTTTGAAATTTTGGGGCCAGTTTTAAAAATTTGAATCTAACTTTTCCTTAATTTATAACAGACCCATTAACTTTTTAACCAATGTTAGAAATCTCAGGGAAATTGATAATAAAACTATAGTACGCATGGTACATTTAATGAGTTGATAGTACGTAGGTCAAAGTGATGTTGGGGCAATAGTACGCGGGTCCATTTTGTGGTTTACTCAAACTTGCGCACGACATTTCCATTTCCAACCCTTACATACCAGCAATAAACCCTAGAAAAGATAAAACCTGTAATCCATTCAGAGAAAACTCTTAAATTTTATTGAATAAAAGTCTAATTTTTGGATTACAACTTTAGGCCTATTTATAGTGCCATAAAACTTGAAAAAGACTCATAAACCTTCTAGGAATAACCCTAACTATATGGTAACCAATACATAATAGGACTCAAAATAGCAAAATCACTCATAATCCTACTCTAAAACCCTCTTTAAATGATCTATTAAAAATAATGACGAAAATACTAAATAAAATAGAAACTAATGTAAACTAAATCTCTCTAATATATATATATATAATATATATAAATAAGTTGGTGAGGAGAGTTGTGGGTTTGACATGTGTACATTTTTTAGTAAAATGTTGAATTTAGAGAAGCCACATCAACATCTTCCTAAAATGTAATGACTTTTGATATTCTCATTCTTAGCTAATACTATTAGTTAATCATATTAGTAATTATATGAGTTAACTATTACTATTAATAGTATAATTAACTATTACTATTAATAGTATAAGTTAACCATTACTATTAATAGTATTAGTTAACAATATTAGTTACAATACAAGTTTAAATATTACTATTAATAGTATTAGTTAACTATAATAGTTACTCCCTCCGTCCCAGAGTAAGAGTCTCATTTTCCTTATTGGTCCGTCCCAGAGTAAGAGTCTCATTCTTAAAATGGCAAAGAATCTTTACTATTCACCCCACTCATTATCTCTCCTATTTTACTTTTATACTCACAACACCAATCAATTCACTATTCTCTCCCACTCATTCTCTATCATACTATACTTTACTTTACACTCACAATATTTACATCACATCCAATATTTATTAGTAAGCGTGTAAATTGGGGGTGTGACTCTTACTCCGGGACGGAGGGAGTACTCCCTCCGTCCCAAAACACCTTGCACATATTTCCCTTTTGGGTGTCCCATTGGTAAGTCTCACTTTCCCAAAATAGAAAAGATTCCCACTACTTCTCTCTCCTCTCGACTCACAACAAACTATCAATAATATTCTCTACCACACTTTCTCTCTCCTTCCCTCTCACACCACCCACTTTCTTACACATTATTAATTCCCGTGCTTTTCAAAAAGGGTGAAAGCTGTTTTGGGACGGAGGGAGTACTATATTAGTTAACTATTACTATTAATAGTACTCCCTCCGTCCCGGAGTAAGAGTCCTACCCCTCATTTGCACGCTTATTAATAAATATTGGAAGTGATATAAATGTTGTGAGTGTAAAAGTAAAGTAGGAGAGAGAATGAGTGGGAGAGAATAGTGAATTGATTGGTGTTGTAAGTATAAAAGTAAAATATGAGAGATAATGAGTGGGGGTGAATAGTAAAGATTCTTTGTCATTTTAAGAATAGGACTCTTAATCTGGAACGTACCAAAATGGAAAGTAGGACTCTTACTCATAAAGCGGAAATAACGACCAACTCATATATTAGTAATTATATTAGTTAACTCATATATTAGTAATTATATGAGTTAACTATTACTATTAATAGCATATAACACATAATATGAGAGGCTCCTATCTATCGTGCCACCGTCCCATACCGGTTGGAGAATAACGACCAATCCTCATATCAACACATAAAGCGGAAATAAACACTCATACGTGGATACTGAGCCAAGGTTCTCGAACCAAAACAATAACCATCTGAGAGGCTTCAACTGAGCAGCATCGAAGAGCTGAAACGGGTTCCGGAACCAAACAACAACAACAACAACAACAACAACAACGGGGAAAATGACACAGAGTCATAACCCAAAGTGCCCAACTTTGGCCTAAGGAAGGGGGTTAAAAATGGGAAACCAATGATAGGAGCTGTTAGGATTCATTGTTAGTAAACCCAACTTAATTTGATTGATCCATGCCACGTGTCTTTTTATGGACTTTAGGACCGCATGTAATGAAGTTCTACTTCAATTTTTAGATAAGTCCATTTCTAGTTTTTAGTTGTCTAGGCTGAGTATAGTTCGGTTGTATCTTTAGCGGTTTAGTGCTTCAAGCCGTCATCTTGAGACCGCCAGCATGGAGCCCTTCAGTTTTCATCAAACTGCAGTTTGCATGTTTGATGAAACCGCCCCATCAAGATCATTCTTCAAACCCCTCCTATGCTTGGTGAAACCGCAGAGCAGTTATTGAAGAAATAAAGATATGTCATTTATTCCTTAGACAAACATTCCCTTTTTGACCGTAAAAGGATGTTGTTATGTCATGTCAAAATAACTCTAAGTTAACTTGGAGTTTCTGCAAGGAATGTCGGTTTGTCTATCGGTTGAATTGTTGTTACCGTTAGTCATTTCTGCCAACAAAGGACAAATGTCAGTAGGGTGCAACAACTACCTAGGACTACAATACAAAACCAGGACGAAAATGACAGCTCAACCAATGGGATTTCGACAGCACTGTACCCTTCAGATTTGATTCAAATCTTTACCCAACGGTCACAAGGGTGCTCTGCCTATAAATAGCCTTCATTACTCAACAATGAAGGTTGCTGAGCTTCAAGAGATTCATTCCCAAGTATTCAAGTTTGCTTTGAAGATTTAAACCCAGATATTCATATCTTCAAACCATCTCCATTGCAAACCCAGTTCTTCATCAAAGCTTCAAGACTAACAACCGTTCATACTTAGCCTTTACACCAAAAGAATTCCATTTGCTCAACCATCATTTAGATACTTAGAGCATTTGATTTCTTTTCACACACACACCCGACGATTATATGATCACATAGATTATATACTTCGAAAAAACCGGTTGTTTTTATAGCTTAGGTTAGACTTATTGTTTAGAGTTTAGATTCATCTTGTAAAACCTCCTCTAAATTAATACAAGTCTCATAGCTATTAGAAAATCTAGACTAACCATCTAGGTAGAGGACGTAGTTCATTTAAGAACGAACCTCTTCAATTTGTGAGTTGGATCTTTATTTTGCTCTTGATATTTATCTGTCTTGTTGTGGTCTTCAACTTGTTTCCATATACGAAATGACTAAAAGATGAATTGTGGTTTCCTTTAAACTTTAAGTTTAAACTATTCTGTTGCATCATAGTGTTTTCTCAACCCGAGTCAAACCTCCCAACTCTTTTAACTTACATATTTGGCCAAACCGCAAACTCCGCTGTGCATTTTATCAGTTCGGTTCTGCTTGTGCTTTGAACCGCAGTTGGCCAAACTGATAAGTACTCGGTTGATTTTAAGGGTATTTTAGAAAAAGTTTCGGACCTCTATTCACCCCCCCTCTAGCGGTTCTATACCCTTGTTGCCCTCTGGGACCAACAAGTGGTATCAGAGCATATCCACCAAACTTGTTTTTACAAGCTTAACCGCTTGGGTGCACAAACACCCATATGATGCAGACATCCAATTCGAATCACTTACCGATTCTGGATGAAGATAGTTTTATCTTTTGGAAAGATAGGATGATGAAACACATGATTTCATGTGATCGTAGACTGTGGACCGCGGTTACTGATGGACGATATGTTCCTATGAAAGCTAATCCACGTGCAGGAACCGCAGGAGAAGAAGCTGAAGTTAAGAAGTTAGAAAGTGAATGGACTGATGCAGACCGCATCAATGTGGATTTTGATGGAAGAGCTATGTCTATGCTAGTGTCAGCTATTGACTTGATGGAATCATTCTAAGGTGCTTCACTGTAAAACCGCAAAGGCTACCTGGGATGCTATAGTTGACTTTCTGGAAGGAGATTCAGATACCAAGAAGAACCGCCTCTATCAACAGAGAAGACTCTTTGACTATTTTGTTAAAGATCCTAAGGAATCTCTTAGACAATGCTATGAGAGGTTTATTGATATTGTTAATGTGTGTTTTTCTCTTGGACATGTCTATTCTAATACAGATTTGAACATGGATTCATGCAAGCTCTTGGTAGCAAATGGCTGATCAAAATACTAACATTGAAGACAACAAGGACTTGGAAGCTCTTGATCTTCGACACTTGTATGCCATGCTGAAGGTTTTTGAATTTAAGCTTGAAGAGGTCCATGAAACCAAAAGCAGATTTAAGACACTCTCTCTAGCTGCATTCAACAATACCTCATCTACTGTCTACAATCCAGACCATCATCAAAACCGCTCCTCATCTTCACTTGCAAACCCGCTCCTCCTGACCAAAATGTTCCTAGATACAATCCTCAAACCGCACCTTCTGAGTATTACCAACAGTCTCACCAATCCTATCCTCAATCACATCAATCATATCCTCAATCTTATCAATCTTATCAGCAGTCTCATCAATCCTACACTCCTCCTCAAAGTTCTTAAGCTCAGAGTGTAGGATCACAATCCTCAAGTTCTACTCAAGTTGATTTTGATGAAATGGATGATGAAGAATTTGCTTTGTATGTGAAGAAATACACCAAGTTCAGGAAAAATAATAGATCTCAATTTCCATCCAAAGGCCCCAGCAAAGTTTGTCCCTCCAACCAGATTCAACAAAACTGCAGATCCCAAGACAAGGGATGACTTGGTTTGTTATAACTGCAGACAGCCAGGTCACTTTGCTTCAAGTTGTCCCAAACCGCGCTATGAAGCCGCGCCAGCAAAGAAACCATTCAACAAGAAGTTCGTGAAAAGAAGAGGAATGGTAGTTGATCAAGGAGATCAACCGCTGACATGGATGGGTTCAGACTCAGATGAAAGTGATGATGAAGAAATTGCTAATCTCTGTCTCATGGGATTTGAAGAAAGAATTGAAATTGACGAAAGCCTTCCACTGCCAAAACAACAAATGAAGTCAGTTTCACCTAAGACTCCTGAGGCTAGATCAAGCAAAGCTCCTACAACACCAAACTACACTCCCGAGGTCAAGCAGACCAAAGTCATGATGACCAGGTACTAGAACGTGCAAATATTATATGTCAACAACACACTGTACTTAAAAAGGCATATAAACTAATGGCTGCGGAACTTGAAGAATCCCAACATGTATGTAAATCCCACAAGGAGGAAATTGAAAACTCAAGCTCCAAATTGCTGGGATATCTACTATTGTGGATGAAAACCGCTATTTGAAGGACAGAACCGAGGTACTTCTCACCCAAATCCATGATCTTACCGTACAAAGGGATGACCTTCAAAAAGTGACCGATGTATGGACTAAGTCTGGTGTCACCGTGGAACAAATCCTAAATTCACAAATTCCTACTTCGGATAAAAGTGGATTGGGGTTTAAAACCGATGATGGGTGTAAGTGTCCTTGTCTCTGTGCCTAAGGTGGTGTGAAACCTACTGAACAAACCAAAGAAATTCCTAAGGTTAATCATGCTGGTAAAAAGGGCTCAAAACAAGAAATTAAAAGGCAAAATTATTTCTTTGAGTACCCTAAAAACCAGACTGTGAGAGATTCAAAGTGGAAAGAGAAATCCATAGCGGCTGAGGCAACCAAGGAAGTATTGAGTGATGAATCCGGTTCCGGAACCAAGTAACAACAACAACCAGTAATGGGGGAAATAACACAAAGTCATACCCCCAAGCCAATAGCTAGAATACTCACCATAAGAGCTAGCTCATCCCAACCACGATCACGGGAAGGGGCATCCCACTCAAGGACACTGAACATGGGGAAACTGGGTTACCAGTGAAGTACATTATACTGGACTTGGCTCGTGCCATTATAATATACATCACTGCCCAAAACAAATACAACAATGCCAGCTGGACTCCATACAAGCACACAGTAATAAATACTTACTTGAAACAACAACGGGCAATGATTCCAAAGTAGGGAACCAAGCCAAAATCATTTCAAAGGATGCAAAACCATTTCTCATAAAGAGATCAACAACAACATCAACACATGAAGCTACTCAAAAAGAGTTAAACGGTTATCCACATTCATACATTGCAAACATGGTCACAAACGGACCCAACCCAACATTCTCAAACCATACTTAGTCAAATACCATAACACGCTTGTTCACACAAGGAACCATACCAATAATTACCATAAGGATGCAACTATTACTCAAGAAGAGTCAACAACAACGACAACGGGAAGTCTTTCATAAAAGAGTTCAACCACGATAAACAGAATTGCTCATAAGGAGCCCAACAACATTAATCATTAAAACAATGATTCCAAGACAAGGTTCCATACCAACCAATCCTAAAGATGATACCCATAAGTTACTCATTAAGAGCACAACCCAAACGGTCACTCACAAATAGTACCACGACCATTACCAAGATGACCCTAAAAGCAAACTCATAGAGGTATACTAGGACTATGAACTCAACCATCTCATCATACCTGGAATTCCAAAGTAGGAAATTAGAATGAATACACCTTAAGGTTAATCAAACCGTAGGTACCCAATCACTATTTCACATCTTACATCCGTTCATAGACGGACCAATTCTTAACACTCAACCGAACTAAAAAGGTAACACATTCCCATACATGATCCCCAATGTACCAATTCAACACTTTGGTGTCCCATGACAATCCCTCTAGGTACTATAGGATATCACTTAAAACCTAGACCAAGTCTTTTCCTAAAATCAATTCGATTGGAACCAACATGAACACATCATAAGATTACCAAACATTCACTAATAATACTTAGTTACGTTCCACCACACATTTGTTCACAAAGGAACCATTTTCACACACTAGAGTGGTCCTTGACCCACACAACAGATACTCCAAACTTGATCACAACGGACCGGTCATAACATTTTGTATTATAGAACACTTACTGAAAACTCAACACAATCTAAACCAGAAACCCCACTAAATAAACCCACTCATCTCGTAGTACTCGAAGAGAGCTTCAAAACGATAGTTTACACGCCTATTCGGAGTCCGGATGATAAAGTTATGGCCTCCGGAAGATCGAACGAAAAACGGACAACTGGAAAAAGGAGGGATGCGCGCGCCTCCAAAAAAAATGATGCGCGCGCCTCCTAAGGTCAGAAGGCTGCGATTTCGAAGCAGAAAAGGGTGCGCGCGCCTCTCAAAACATGGTGCGCGCGCCTCCTGCCCGGAGGGATGAAATCCGGCCAAAAATTTGGGTTTCTACCAATTTTCTTAACCATTTCATATTCCAACCAAAATCAAACATAATCAACCTTACACCAAGCATAAAGATGAACCCAAAACAACTTATAACTAGAATGGGGACTCAAATAATACCATTTATCAACCAAGATCAAGATTCAAACCCAACATTCCTAAAATCACCTTTTGACCAAAACCCAAAATAAATTCCAAATAAATTCCAAACTCAACCAAACTTCAAATATAACACATCAAGCATAATATAAACATGATATGAACACTTTAGCATAAAAATGGGGGAAAAGCAACTTACCCGGATTTTATCAACGGTGACGGAACTCGAAATTTCTTTGATCCCTACGATCCTATCGACGATCTAAACATTTATCATGTTATGAGAAATGAGAAACAATGGGAGGAAGATGACTCAAATGAAGAGAGAAGGAGGAGAGAACTCACCTTTCAATGGCTATGGAGGGAGAGAGAAATGATTGGGAATGGAGAGGATGAAAGTGAGGGAGGTGAGGGGAAAAGAGAGAGTAAGTAGGGTGATTAAGAAATTTACACATTGACCCCCTCCCCTACACACTAACTCAATCATCTTATATTCCTCACTAACATTTAAGACCCAACACTCTACACTAGAACAATTAACCAATTAAATGCTAGGCACGACCACATCACGAAACCCAAAATGAACACATAAATATTTAAATAACTAAATAATTTAAATAACTAAATAAGCAAATAAATAAAATAATATATTTATTACTAATAAAATGGAGCCTAGTTTTCGGGTCGTGACAATCTACCCTCCTTAAAAAGAATCGCGCCCGCGAATTCTCTCATCAAATTCATGACACGCAGTCATAACGAGGCTACAAATATCGGTCCCCAAATAGCACTCATAAACCCAAACAAGTACCTATTAGATAATTCAAACCTAGTCTCCACGACTCAATAACCCAACATATATTACACACACATATCTCAAGTATACTCGTATTAAACATTCTAAAGTCAACTTCTTCCTTTATCTGGAACTTCGATTCCCCACGACTATCACTTGATCATCGATCATGACATATAACTGATTTGATCCTGATTAGTATTACGCTTCCAATCAACCCCTTAAATTACCAATTTCATAAGTTTTACTTTTCCGGTTCTTCCGTAGTATTGACGATCTATACATCAACCCATAACATACTACTACCCGAACAAATAAGAGAAGGAATAGGCTAACAACTTCTGTCACCCAATGACTCAATGATATACTCAAGATTTTTACCGTTATCAACTATCCGGTTAAATATGATCCCACCACTATACTCGTTTTCCTTATAAGATGAAACATCATACAGTCATACTCTTTGAATTCCTCGAATCTACTTGCATTATTTCATACTTAGTTTTCTAAGGAAATATATCCTCCGTCCACTTTTGATAGTCCATTAACATAACATTTCGACTTGGTCCCAAAATAAAATAGAAGAAACAATCTGCTAAGGAAATGCCAATAAAATCACAATCCATCCCAAGTCATAGATAGTTCTATTTATCAAGAGTTAATCCTCGAAAACACACATAAATACTTCATCACTTCTAATCGTTACTTACCTCAGTCCCTATTTGGAAGCATCATTATCGATAACAAGCTGATCAGCTTCACTAAAATGGAAAACTTGACTTATCTCCAAGAAAACATAACACCGGTTATACCTTGCAAGATAACAGTGATACTAGCTAAATCCACAAAGCCATATCAATACTTAAATTATCATCAATCTTTATTTTAATAATCGAAAGTTGATTTCATATTCATCGGTTCTTAGAAATCCCAAAATATGCGTATCTCATTTTACATATTTGCCTACACTTGCAGAGATCAATTAATACCTCAAGAACCCCATTACAAAACAATAAATCCTCTAGCTCATGTAAAAACTTGCGAACCCTTGCTCCTCCAAGAAATTTTAAATAAAATCCCAAATGGGTAATAATTCTCAGCCTACAACTTGGTGTGTATCAGTATAACATTAAGTCATTCACTCCCAAAATCAAATTACGATTTAAAATAACAATCTTCGATAACACTATGTCATTTATCCTTCCCAATGATATGACCAAGAATTGAAAATAAACGAACCCCATAATAGAAATTGCCTTCGTTATTTCCTCATATTCGACCTTTGACTAACAATAGCCCCTTATCAATCAAACTCTGACTAAACCACTGATCAACTGCAGGAATTTACTAATTCACCAATATAAGATAACAAACACTAATTCGCCATGGTGACCTAATTGATTTTCTGAAAATATCTCATTTAGAACCAAAATCACTCAACTCGAAGATCGACGAATTAGATAAGAATCTATTAAAACTCAATCCACACTATTCAATCAAGCTTCCCAACCACTCAGAGACCGGTCGGAATTATTTACGAATTTAGTGACCAAAATGAAATATCTGCCTCATACTCATCTTTAAGCATTCTTTCAAATCTCTACTACACCTTTCTCCCATGAAGATTAATATAACTTCTCACTAAAGATGCACCCACTTATAATCCATTATGCCTCTAAGCAAAGTCACACAATCAGTATAGAAATACTCACCACAAATCAATGACAACCAAGAGATTCAGACCGCATAGAAATCTAAACCATGCTACTTAACTTGTCAACACTCTATATAAGCGGCATGACCAAATCACCTTACCTTCATCATTAGCAATCACGAAATTTCGTACTCGGGTACACACCTCAACATAAATCACCTAATGAGAACAAACATACGAATATAGCACAAGGCATTTCTACTTTACTAAATAGGTACGCCCAAGTATTCAAAGACTCACACTTCGATTCTCAAACCAGCCGACCCCAATGGAAACAATACTATTAACACCAGTCCTATGCCTCAAATACCACAAGAGAATGGCCAATCGACGTCAAAATCACCTCCATAACTCAACCAATTAAGGCCATAAACTCTATCCAAACTGATAGTTAACCTGAAACCCTAAATTTCGAATCAAAACAATTTCCATATATCCAAAAGAATATATATCAAAAATCCTTGAAACAAGGTACAAGATATCATTGATCACCCCAATTTCTCAATAACTTAATCGTCTCACTTCTTCGATCTCAAACCTTACTATTAAAGGCAACTAGTTGACCTCAAATAAAACTTAGTTTCTCTAACCCGCTCACAATCATAACACCCAAGTGTTGAAACCTATTCAATATCAGAGTTCTTATTCCTTTGCAAGGTCTAAAACCATTGCTCTGATACCAACTGTCACGCCCCGGAAATTCTAAAAATCCATAAATATAAATTTACGTAATAACATCTCCAAAATGCTAAATACCAAACCGGGCGCGTGAATTCTGCTATAAACCAATACCAACAAACAATACCTCAACGAGATTTTAACTCGGAGACTAGAAACAAACGCGGAAGCAAGAACAACTGTTAATAATATAAATTCCCAAAGGACCACAGTAAATGCATAACCCTGGACGACCAAGACCTTTCAACTATATACAAAGAGGCCCTGAAGAGTAACTACCCCAAAGGCGATCAACCTGCTCAGAAGACTCCCGATATAACGGACCTCAAACGATACCACTTGCTTTCCTGGGGGGGTTAAGGAAAAACAATTTGAAACAAGAAACGGGGTGAGAAAAATCTCAGTAAGCTACTAAATGCAACTAGATGTCATGCTATCATGAACAGTAATATCCAATAATCAATCATAGCATACAATCACATAACAACAAATGAGAGGCTCCCTATCGCCAACCATCCCATACCGGTTGGAAATAACGACCAGCTCATCATGCAACACATAAAACTGAAATAAACACTCATAAGTGGATACGGAGCCAAGGTTCTAGAAACAGAACACCATCCTTTGAGAAGAGTCCGTTGAGCAGCATGAACGAGCTGAAGCCGGTTCCGGAACCAAGTAATAACAACAACCAGTAATGGGGGAAATAACACAAAGTCATACCCCCAAGCCAATAGCTAGAATACTCACCATAAGAGCTAGCTCATCCCAACCACGATCACGGGAAGGGGCATCCCACTCAAGGCCACTGAACATGGGGAAACTGGGTTACCAGTGAAGTACATTATACTGGACTTGGCTCGTGCCATTATAATATACATCACTGCCCAAAACAAATACAACAATGCCAGCTGGACTCCATACAAGCACACAGTAATAAATACTTACTTGAAACAACAACGGGCAATGATTCCAAAGTAGGGAACCAAGCCAAAATCATCACAAAGGATGCAAACCATTTCTCATAAAGAGATCAACAACAACATCAACACATGAAGCTACTCAAAAAGAGTTAAACGGTTATCCACATTCATACATTGCAAACATGGTCACAAACGGACCCAACCCAACATTCTCAAACCATACTTAGTCAAATACCATAACACTCTTGTTCACAAAGGAACCATACCCAATAATTACCATAAGGATGCAACTATTACTCAAGAAGAGTCAACAACAACGACAACGGGAAGTCTTTCATAAAGAGTTCAGCCACGATAAACAGAATTGCTCATAAGGAGCCCAACAACATTGATCATTAAAACAATGATTCCAAGACAAGGTTCCATACCAACCAATCCTAAAGATGATACCCGTAAGTTACTCATTAAGAGCACAACCCAAACGGTCACTCACAAATAGTACCACGACCATTACCAAGATGACCCTAAAAGCCAACTCATAGAGGTATACTAGGACTATGAACTCAACCATCTCATCATACCTGGAATTCCAAAGTAGGAAATTAGAATGAATACACCTTAAGGTTAATCAAACAGTAGGTACCCAATCACTATTTCACATCTTACATCCGTTCATAGACGGACCAATTCTTAACACTCAACCGAACTAAAAAGGTAACACATTCCCATACATGATCCCCAATGTACCAATTCAACACTTTGGTGTCCCATGACAATCCCTCTAGGTACTATAGGATATCACTTAAAACCTAGACCAAGTCTTTTCCTAAAATCAATTCGATTGGAACCAACATGAACACATCATAAGATTACCAAACATTCACTAATAATACTTAGTTACGTTCCACCACACATTTGTTCACAAGGAACCATTTTCACACACTAGAGTGGTCCTTGACCCACACAACAGATACTCCAAACTTGATCACAACGGACCGGTCATAACATTTTGTATTATAGAACACTTACTGAAAACTCAACACAATATAAACCAGAAACCCCACTAAATAAACCCACTCATCTCGTAGTACTCGAAGAGAGCTTCGAAACGATAGTTTACACGCCTAAAACGGAGTCCGGATGAGAAAGTTATGGCCTCCGGAAGATCGAACGAAAAACGGACAACTGGAAAAAGGAAGGGATGCGCGCGCCTCCAAAAAAAATGATGCGCGCGCCTCCTAAGGTCAGAAGGCTGCGATTTCGAAGCAGAAAAGGGTGCGCGCGCCTCTCAAAACATGGTGCGCGCGCCTCCTTGCCCGGAGGGACGAAATCCGGCCAAAATTTGGGTTTCTACAAATTTTCTTAACCATTTCATATTCCAACCAAAATCAAACATAATCAACCTTACACCAAGCATAAAGATGAACCCAAAACAACTTATAACTAGAATGGGGACTCAAATAATACCATTTATCAACCAAGATCAAGATTCAAACCCAACATTCCTAAAATCACCATTTTTGACCAAAACCCAAAATAAATTTCAAATAAATTCCAAACTCAACCAAACTTCAAATATAACACATCAAGCATAATATAAACATGATATGAACACTTTAGCATAAAAATGGGGGAAAAGCAACTTACCCGGATTTTATCAACGGTGACGGAACTCGAAATTTCTTTGATCCCTACGATCCTATCGACGATCTAAACATTTATCATGTTATGAGAAATGAGAAACAATGGGAGGAAGATGACTCAAATGAAGAGAGAAGGAGGAGAGAACTCACCTTTCAATGGCTATGGAGGGAGAGAGAAATGATTGGGAATGGAGAGGATGAAAGTGAGGGAGGTGAGGGGAAAAGAGAGAGTAAGTAGGGTGATTAAGAAATTTACACATTGACCCCCTCCCCTACACACTAACTCAATCATCTTATATTCCTCACTAACATTTAAGACCCAACACTCTACACTAGCACAATTAACCAATTAAATGCTAGGCACGACCACATCACGAAACCCAAAATGAACACATAAATATTTAAATAACTAAATAATTTAAATAACTAAATAAGCAAATAAATAAATAATAATTATTTATTACTAATAAAATAGAGCCTAGTTTTCGGGTCGTGACATGCACATCACTAGCCATATTTTCAGCCGCTTGACTCATACCCCGACCCTTAGGTAACGGTACCAAATCCACATGCCTAGGAGTAGAAGTATAAACCAGAGAAAAAGGTGATTTACCCGTGGCCGAATGCACTGCACTGTTGTAAGCAAACTACACCTGCGGTAAAGCTAAATACCACTGCTTCGGTTTGTCCCCACAAACACTTCTGATCATATTCCCCAATGTCCTGTTAGTAACCTCTGTCTGACCGTCCGTCTGCGGATGAGCTGTAGAACTCCGATTAAGCGCTGTACCAAACATGCGCCACAAAGTAACCCAGAAATGACTCAAAAATTTGGTATCCCTGTCCGAAGTTATGGATTTAGGAACCCCATGTAGTCGGACAACCTCTCGAAATAACAACTTCACAATATTAGTTGCATCCGCAGTCTTCTTGCAAGCAATGAAATGAGACATTTTAGAAAATCGATCCACCACAACAAACACAGAATCCACACCTCGTTGCGTACGAGGTAAACCCAACACAAAATCCATAGATAAATCTAGCCATATATCATCAGGAATAGATAAAGGCAAATAAAGACCAGTATTTTGAGACTGACCTTTAGAAACCTGACAGACATAACAACGCCTGACAATAGAACCAGCATCCTTCCTCAGTTGAGGCCAGAAATATCGCTCCTCCAAGCTAGCAATAGTCTTGTCTCGTCCCAAATTCCCACTAAGACCTCCACCGTGTAAGTCTCGAATCAGCTTCTCTCGTAGAGACGAAACAGGAACACATAAACGATCCCCCTTAAACAGAAAACCATCCTGAATATGAAAATCTGCACTAGGATGTTTACCCGCACACTTATACCACAACTCTTTGAAATCTGCATCCTCCTCATAAAGATCCTTCAGCAAGTCAAAGCCCACAATTTCCTGAGACAGCGTGAGCAACAAAGAAGCCCTTCTACTCAAAGCATCGGCAACCTTGTTCTGAACACCTGATTTATGCTGAATAATAAAAGGAAATTTCTGTAGATAACTAACCCAACGAGCATGCATATTATTTATCATTTTCTGACTATGCAAAAATTTTAAAGCAAGATGGTCAGAAAATAGAATAAACTCCCTCTGAACAAGATAATGCTCCCACTGTCGCAAAGCCCGATATACTGCATAAAACTCCTGATCATATGTACTCCATTCTGTCGAGCCTCACTCAACTTCTCACTAAAGAAAGCCACTAGTCGTTTTTCTTGTGAGAGAACAGCTCCAATCCCTACACCACTAGCATCACACTCCACCTGAAATATCTTGTCAAAATCTGGTAGTGCAAGAACTGGTGCGGTGCAAAGTTTTTCCTTGATGAGAGCAAAACTCTGCTCTTGCTCAAAACCCCACTGAAATTTACCCTTCTTCAAACACTCGGTGATAGGTGCTGTAATGGTGTTAAAATTACGTACAAATCTCCTGCAAAATGTAGCTAGACCATGAAAACTACGCACCTCAGTGACCGATGTGGGGGCTGGCCAATCCCAGATTGCCCTCACTTTCTCTTCATCAACCTGAATCCCATCCTCACCAACAACAAAGCCCAGGAAAAGCAATTTGTTGGTGCAAAATGTGCACTTCTTAAGATTGATATACAACTGATTATCTTTTTAAACCTGCAACACTTGTCTAAGGTGTTCCAAATGTGCAGTTCTATCTATACTATAAATCAGGATATCATCACAATAGACTACTACAAATGAGCCAATAAAAGGACGAAATACCTGGTTTATCAACCTCATAAAAGTGCTAGGGGCATTAGATAGCCCGAACGGCATGACAAGCCACTCATACAGTCCATCCTTGCTCTTGAAAGCTGTCTTCCACTCATCCCCAGGTCTGATCCGAATCTGATGGTACCCACTGCGCAAATCCAGTTTTGTAAACACCTTAAAACCAGATAACTCATCAAGCATGTCTTCCAAACGAGGGATAGGAAATATATACTTGATGGTGATCTTGTTGATGGCTTTGCTATCAACACACATACGCCACTGATTACCATTCTTTGGCACAAGAAGGACCGGTACTGCACATGGGCTCATACTCTCCCTGATAAACCCCTTCCGCAGAAATTCCTCAATCTGCTCTCTGATTATTTCATTCTCCTTGGGACTCATACGATAATGTGGGAGGTTTGGCAAACTAGCTCCCGGAATCAAGTCAATCTGATGCTCAATGTCCCTCATAGGAGGGAGGTCATTGGGTAACTCATCAGAAACCAATTCTTGAAAACCTGCAAGAAGTTCTTCAATATCCCTTGGTAACCCAATCTCCACACTGACAGAACCCATCAGCCCTTTTATGATTATCGGACAAAAATACTCTGCCTCTTCAATAGCTGTGGTAAGATCTTTCTCGTTCTGTATAAGCATCAAGACCGGTTCATTTTTCTCAACCTGCTTCTCAAAACGCAGAACAGGAGATATAACAATTTTATGATTATCCCATTTAAACATCACTACATTATCCTTACCCCGATAAGTAATGTCGTGGTCATATTGCCATGGGCGACCAAGCAAAATATGACAGACATCCATAGTTAAAACATCACACAAAACCTCCTCCTTGTAGTACTTGCCAATAGAAATAGGGACCCTGCAAGTCCGTGTCACCCTAAGTTCGGAGCCCTTATTCACCCATCCCAACCTATAAGGTTTCTCATGAGGTTCAGTTTTTAATCCCAGGAAATCAACCAATTTCTGCGACACTAGATTTTCAATGCAACCATTATCAATAATCAAATTACATACCTTGTTCTTTACATAACAGTGTGTTCGGAACAGATTCTTTCGTTGTCCCTCATCCTTGGAAGTTAGTAGCATCTGTTGAAGCACCAATCCAACTCGCTCCTCAGATTCCTCTTCAGCGAATTCAACCCCTTCATACTCATTATCATTATCCTCGTCGCCTTCCTCCTCGCTTCCCTCTTCCAGAATTGCAGCAGTTCGCCTAGAGGGGCAAACATTGGATCTGTGACCCTGTCCATTGCAATGAAAACACTTATCCCCTGTTGGTTTAGCATAAGGATTAGCTATTTTCTGTGCTGGCGCCTTGCTTCCCGTGTAACTGCTAGTATTGTTAGTAACCTTAGTCTGCGAGGTTGAGTCCTTACTCGTAGTCCCTTTCTCCTTATCAGTCCCTGCTTCAGAACTACTCTGTAGAGCCCATTTGCGAAAATGAGGGTTAAAATTCCTCGTACTCGACTTTTCCATGAGTTCGGCTTTCAAAGCCAGCGTGGAAGCGTCCGTCAAATTCCACACCAGATGCAATCCCATCTTCTCATGTATGGAACTTTTCAGGCCATTAATATAACGAGCAACTTTCTGATCCTCAGACTCCTCAATATCAACCCGTGCAGTATACCTCTGAAATTCCGTAGTATACTCATCAACTGTTCTCTTGCCCTGCACACAATTGAGATACAGTTTGTACAAGATCTGCTCATAATCCGCCGGTAAAAACCTCTCAGAAATTAGCTGTTTCATACGCCTCCAAGTTTTAACTGGCCCCTTTCCTTGCCGTCGTCTCTGTACTGCTAGTTTATCCCACCAAACTGCAGTAGTACTCTTCAATCAGATCGCCACCATCTTTACCTGTTTATTTGCAGGTACTTCCATAACATCGAAAAAACGATCTACTTCATTATGCCAATCTAAGAAATTTTCAATCCCCATGGTTCCATAGAACAAAGGAATATCAGTCTTAATTCTATAATCATGGCGGTTTCGATTATTACCTTCAACTGGTTCTTCATCATCAACCTCTTCTTCAGAACTGGACTCTTTGTCATCCCGATTCTCTGCCCGTTGAGGACGTCGAAGTGGATTTCGAACTGGATCAACCCTGTCTCTCTCACCCCTACGGTCCTGATTAACGTTTTGACCCTGTTGAGCGGCCACCAACGTAGCAATCTGTGTTGTTAAGGCAGCGATAGCGTTGGTAATTCCATCGATATCCGCCTTTGTAGCCTGATCTCCCATAATGATTCAGTATGATGCAAAAGACAGGATATGGCCTGCTCTGATGCCAACTGACGCAGCACGTAAGCGATATGTTTCTTGATTAGCGCACTAATCATAAGATTTCACAAGCGATGAAACCTCAAACGCAATAAACCTTGGAATCCACCAAGAAATAGAGATAAATCTCCAAGAACAAAGTTCAATTGATAAGAATAATAATGTAACCCTAAAACAATGAAAATAAAAGAGTATTTATACTCCTAACAAAATAACATAACCTAAATAAAACATAAATCCCGAAAATAACCCAAGTCTGCACGAAAAAAGAGAAAAACGCAATCTTTAACTTTTCTGCGTAACGACCACGCGGGCGCCTGGTTACCCCTAGGCGGGCGCTCCAGTCGGCAGAACGATAAGCCATTTTGGAACTTAAATTCAAGCGGGCGCTTGGACCTTGGCAGGCGGGCGCTCGCTATGCCGCTGTGCTGGAATTCTGCCTGGTCTGCTCCTACATCAAAAACACTATTCATCATTTGCCATTTAAGGAATAAATTAAGCAACTAAGAACCTTAAACTGAGACATTCCAAAAAGGAAAGTAAGAACCTTAAACTGGGACGGAGGGAGTACCCCCTTTTCAAAATTAATAATCACTCTCTCCATTTATGTTTGTCCCAAAAAATATAGTCATATTTCTAAAATTAGTGAGTTAACCTGATTGAACTTCCAAAATTAACCTTGTTAGGAATACATTGAGTAATACATAGTTGCTACAAGAGGGGGTTTAGTGGAAGTAATAATTTAACTTTACTAAGGGCAGAAATATGACAATATTTGTTTTCTCCTTTTTTTTTTGACAATGTTTTAAGTCATGAGTCAAGGAAAGAGACTGAATCAAGTGTGAGACCAAACGACAGTATTTATTAATATATTGGAATAGTTAAATAGGACTATCATTATTTAATTCTCATTTTTTTTTCATTTTTGGTTCAGTTTTTTATAAGACAACTAGAGTATTAATAATAATGATTTTACTCAATAATAATTGAGTAAAGCAAAGCAGAAGTAAAAACAGAAATGGATTTCTACTCTAAACAACAGACTTCAATTCCAATTTTATTACGTTACTTCCATTTGGTGGGTTATCAAATCAACCTTCCCTAGTCCCTACCTCTTTCGACAAAAAACCGTGAACCGGCGGTTCCGAACCGCCCAACCAAACCGTGAACCGGAACCGTCTGAACCGTCAGTTAAACCGTTAAAAAAACCATCAAAATCATTAGATTTCTAACATTTTCATCAGAATTAACCGTTACTAATGGAAGGTTGACAAGAAAAGTTGTGTTTTGATTGATTTTTTAGCCAAATTCAGTGAATGAAAATAGTAATAATTTAGTTGTCCCCCTCATTGTAAATTTGCCTTTAATTAATAAAATTTAACGCATACCATCCCTTTTTCTTTTATATACTATCATTTATTTTATTTTTTTCTATGTTCGTTTTTCAATATAATGTTGATTTAGTTTTTTTTTAAAAAAAATCACTTATGAAATAATTTTAAGTTGTTTATTCGTTATTGTATGATAAAAAAAAAGGGTACCGCGGAACCGTACCTGAACCGGATTGTGACAACCGGAACCGGTGTAACCAAGGGCCTGTTAAGGTTCACATAAAAACCGAACCGGAACCGGAACCATCGTTGGCCATTCATAATACTGACACTTATAAACATTGAAACAGACACTTATCATAAATGTCAGTGGTAGTGTTAATAAGTGCCGGTGTAAGTGGCTGACAGTTATTAATACTACCACTGACACTTATGATGAGCGTCAGATATTTACAAAAATGTTACCCCCTGTTTTAAAACAAACAACTTCTTGTTTATTACAACAATGCCACGCGCCATTTCGAAAACACGTGTTGTGTTTCCGGTCTCTTAAGGAAAAACACGGTTTTTACTACATTTACACCTTATTTCGGATGGGACAGAGAGAGTATTATGTTACTAATATTATATTTCCTCCGTCCCGGTTTAAGGTTCTTAGTTTGACTTTACACGCTTATTAAGGAATCCAGGCAAATTTGAGTCAAGAATAGTAGTGTGTGGGAGATATAATTGTCCATTCATAAAGCAAGTGGGTGAAAAGTAGATGGGTAAGTGATGTTTTTTTTTTTTGTAATATATGAACTTTATGAGGACAAGTAGGGGTGGCAAAATGGGTGTTTTGGGTGTACCCATTAAAGTTAAAATATCCGGATATCCAATGGATTTTTAACTTTAATGGGTAAACCCAAAACACCCATTTTGCCACCCCTAAGGACAAGGATGTCCAAAACACTATTCATCATTTGCCATTTAAGGAATAAATTAAGCAACTAAGAACTTTAAACTGAGACATACCAAAAAGGAAAGTAAGAACCTTAAACTGGGACGGAGGGAGTACCCACTTTTCAAAATTAATAATCACTCTCTCCATTTATGTTTGTCCCAAAAAATATAGTCATATTTCTAAAATTAGTGAGTTAACCTGATTGAACTTCCAAAATTAACCTTGTTAGGAATACATTGAGTAATACATAGTTGCTACAAGAGTGGGTTTAGTGGAAGTAATAATTTGACTTTACTAAGGGCAGAAAAATGACAATATTTGTTTTCTCGTTTTTTTTTTTTTTTTTTTTTTTACAATGTTTTAAGTCATGAGTCAAGGAGAGAGATTGAATCAAGTGTGAGACCAAACGACAGTATTTATTAATATATTGGACTAGTTAAATAGGACTATCATTATTTAATTCTCATTTTTTTTTTCATTTTTGGTTCAGTTTTTTATAAGACAACTAGAGTATTAAATTTTGTGGCCAACCTAATCATTTTGATCAAAATTACAGATAAAGAATAATTTAATACATACGAGACCCATTTTACGTCAAATTAATACTCCATCATCCGTTTCAAAATATCTGTCGCTTTAAACTTTTTCACACATATTAAGAAATGTAATTAATGCATGTTAAGAAGACCCATTTGCCCCTAAATAATTCCACTTTCTAGGTGATTAAATGCTTGAATGAAAGATACTTTCACCATCATTAATAAATGTATAATTGAGACAAAAGAGTAAAAGTGCATTGATAATAGTAAAGCGACAGATATTTTGAAACAATTTTTTACTCCTAAAACGACAGATAATTTGAAACGGAGGGAAATCAACCACTAATAAATTAAAGCAAAGCAAAGCAGAAGAAAAAACAGAAATGGATTTCTACTCTAAACAACAGACTTCAGTTCCAATTTTATTACGCTACTTCCATTTGGTGGGTTATCAAATCAACCTTCCCTAGTCCCTACCTCTTTCGATAAAAAGGGAAACTTCCTACTTATTAACATTGCCAGCCGCCTTTTTAATTATGAGATCGGACTGTACAACAGTTAAACTGTACACCAATTAAAAAAAAAAAAAAACACTTGATCTTGTTTATTTTAATTTCGACGGTTTACAATCAAGAGATTTGAGATATTTAAAACATTCATTTGGGATTTTTATCTCGTCTTTTCTTTTCATTAAGTTCATGTGCAATCTCAACCGTCTACTGCACCGGACTTTATGATTGCACTGCCCATATCCTTCACATGTGAGGTCAAAGCTTTGCCCATAGATACAAATGAAATGGAGTATAAATAAATGGTTAGGAAACCTAATTACAGATCACCACGAAAATTAATAGAGATTGAGATAGAGAAAAATGGCGAAATTGTTCATAAAACAGGCGAAGCAATACTCGGAGACCAGACCATCATACCCAGTTGAATTATTCAAATTTATTGCCTCCAAGACACCTTCTCATGACCTTGTTTGGGACGTCGGCACCGGTAGTGGTCAAGCTGCTTTATCAGTTAAGTCTCCTCCTCCCTCCGTCCCGATTTTTTTTTTTTTTTTGAAAAATTAGATTGATATTAATGTTTGACACGAATTTTAATCAAAAATGATTTTTTTTTTTTTTTTTTTGCATAAGATTAATGTCTTAATAGTAAACTTTGTAAGAATTATTTGTTAATTATGACAAATTTATGTAATGGGTATACCAGTATATAATTAACAACCAGAGAAAAAGAATGAAACTATGATGATTAAAGGTGTTTTGTTCATTCTTAATTATTATTTTTGAAACTCAATCATAAAATTTTACTGAAAATATAATTTCTTATAATAAATAATTATGTAAGATAATGAGAATATGTTTAACGTTAAGACATCTGAATATATATGCATTTAGTTTTGGGTAATTGGTAAAAATTATTAGACTATGTGTACACATTTTACTTTTAATAATATCTACTCATTAGTCACTATGTTATCTAGAACAAATAATTCCATATTATAAAATGCACAGTTAGAGTAATAGAGCATGATGCATAAAATTAATACTTCCTCCGTCCCAAAATGATTTTTTTTCGCCGTTATTACGAAGGAACTTTGAACAATAATTTTAGGTTGATTTAATTATCCTAAGGAAAATTTAAAACTTCTTATTGATAATATTGTTGATGGTTTATCAATAACAAGTTTTAAATTCTCATTAGTATAATTAAATCAGCTTAAAATCATTGCTCAAAAATTCTTTGTAGTAACGGTTGAAATCCAGCTCGGCCCAACAATTCACCAATCTACCATCCGATGGTAGAACGGTTACTAGAGTAAAAAAAAATATGAAATAAAAAATATGAAATAAAAAATATGAAAATCATTTCAGAACGGAAGGAGCGTCTTGTATAAGTTAAAATTAAATTGGATTGTTATAAACTCTACTACTAGAGCAAAATGAAGGTTAAAAAGAACTCTAACATAATCTTGATCACAAACAAAGTTGGCAAAATTTGATTGAATGTTAAATTACAAGTAATGATAGGGACATAAAATAAAGACACAATATTGTGCTCATAAAATGAGTTAGCGATATTTTATTCGTTGCATCGATAGTGAGCGCATTACAATTTAATTAAAAACACTAATAAAATTATTACACCTAAAATTTTCTGAGCAAAATTTTATAACTATTTTGTGCCCGTGATAATATTCTTATATTAATAAATAATGAAACGTGCAAATTCTACATTCAACTATTACAATACAGTTTGTTAGTAAGATTTCGTGATTTTAGTATTACTCTTTCTACTAACCCACACTCTACTATATTTATAGTTGTCAAGGATTTACAAAAATGTTATTGCGACGGACACAAGCCAAAAACAACTCGATTTCGCACCCAAGCTCCCAAACATTCGCTACCAATGCACACCACCCAACATTTCCATGCCCGAATTAGAACACAACATAACAAAAGAGTCAACTCTTGACTTAGTCACAATAGCTCAAGCCCTACATTGGTTTGACTTACCAACATTTTACCACCAAGTCAAACACACACTCAAGAAACCAAACGGGATCATTGCAGCATGGTGCTACACTAGCCCGAAAGTCAACGCGAAGTTTGACTCCGTATTTGATGAATTCTACACCGTTGATTCAAACCCGTATTGGGATTCGGCACGAAAGTTGGTTGATGATGAGTATAGAAGCATTGACTTTCCTTTTGACGCGGTTGATGGGACGGACACGACGGGCCCGTTTGAGTTTGTAACGGATAAGGTGATGAGTTTGGATGATTTTGTTATGTATTTGAAATCGTGGTCTGCGTACCAAACTGCGAAAGAGAAAGGGGTTGAGCTTTTGGGAGATGGTGTGATTGAGAAATTTAAGAGGGCTTGGAATGAAGATGGAGATGACACTAAGGTTGTTAAGTTTCCTGTTTATTTAAGGATTGGAAAAGTGGGAAATTATTGAGTTAGTATTGTGTAATATTGTTGTTACAATAAATTTTTATATTGCTTCTACTATCGATTTTTTTTTTTTCAATAATAGCATTTTGAATTAGTATGTACCAAATGACACTGCCAAATTTATATGTACCAAAATAACACTTTTACTTAAAGTCGGCGTTGGTAATGCCGTTTTCATGGTGAAGTCGGCACTAGCAATGCCATTTTCTTGCTGACACCATTTGATTAGGGTTTCTTTAAAGTCAGCATTGGCATTGCCGACTTCATTTAGGGTTTCTCTAAAGTCGGCGTTGGCAATGCCGTTTTTAAAACAATTTTCATCTAAATCGACAATTTAATGACAAATGTATTAAAATTACTCTTATTTATCCTCTGTCTATTTTTAAAAAAAAAAGTTTTTATGAGACCAAGGCAATTAAAATGATAAACTATCTTCCAATTACAATGTAATTGGAAGCCTATTTCTTGTGTACAAAGTAATTATATTCTCATTAGTAAACCTAATTCTTGAACAATTCTTTGTACCAATAAGAAACCTAATTAAAGCAATAAACATTAATCCATGTACCAAAAGGATTTCTTTTCCTTACCCAATTCAAATCCCAAAAAATCATATCCTTAACCAATAGTCATTGATTCAAAGGCATATTCCCAACCGATAAACTTGACAACAACACATAAATATGAGACAATATTTACGGGTTAATATGAACCACGGTCAAACGACCTTACACTATAAAATAGTCCACTACAACAACGACTGTCGTGCCAAATTACAAGCCAATTAAGAACCAGTATAATCTAGGAATACACCACCCAAATTATAATGAACCCCACACTAAAACTAGCTCTCTAAATGTGATGACTTACTTACTTTCGAAATAGTACTACACCTTTTATATATGACCATGAAAAATCTAAAGAATGACCCAAGAAATTAATGAGACAATTAATTTCTTCCTTATCACATAAGGATAAACCTAACTCAGTCAAATGTATTCCACGCACCGGGAGAGTATTACCGAGGGTTAAACCACTGCCAATGCACTATGTGTAAGTGTACTACCGATCAAAACTCGATAATGAACTCTAGAGAGGACCTCCACACCTCCACCTTACCACTAGAACGACTTTTAGCTTTGCGCTCATCTCCTGGAAACTTTTACCCTTCGTTACCATACCTACAAATAAAACTTGCGCGAGTAAACCATAAAATGGACCCGCGTACTATTGCCCCAACATCACTTTGACCTGCGTACTATCAACTCAGTAAATGTACCATGCGTACTATAGTTTTATTATCAATTTCCCTTAGATTTCTAACATTGGTTAAAAAGTTAACGGGACTGTTAATAAATTAAGGAAAAGTTAGATTCTAATTTTTAAAATTGACCCTAAATTTCAAAATAAATCCCCTTATCATCATCTTCTTCCTCCCTTCCATCTTCATAGCACCACTTCACCAGCCTTGTGCCGCCCCACCTCCACCCATCCACCACCGGCCAAATCTATCCACCACCGGCATAAAACACTAGTTGATATTAATCCAGAAATTAACAAGTAAAAGTTATATCTATTGAACATTGAACACCAATTTACAATAACATATGTAAATCAAAAATGCAAAAACAAAAGAACAAGAAAACGAACCATTATCTGGGTTCATAAGATCTGGGTTCTCATTATCAACGAACTCATTCTTCCAAAACCCAGAATTTTCAAGTCTTTGTTCAAGCTCCACAATTTCAAATTCCAATCCGTGCCCTAACCCCCGATCTCTATTTACACCATCTCAAACTCTCTCCTCTTCCCCAAGTTCACCCAATTCGAACCTTAGACTCCTTCTTCGTCAAATTAAATGGGCGAGCTCTCCTAGAATCTGTCACCGACGGCGATGCTCATCCACCCTCACGCTCCAGCTCCACCGACGATTCACGAAACAGAACGCATCGAGCGAAGTTCGATGGCAGGACTACTGGGAGAGAGAAGGGGTATAATTTCATCAACAAGCCGCTATCAAGAAGCATACGTGATCTAGTGTTCCGTTGATGGTGACGCCGGATCTGGAACGAAGAGATCAGAGTGAGTATGTCAAACCCGGGTCGTCATAGAAATTTGGGGCGGATGGGTCAAACCGGGTATCAAAACCCTGCGAACCAGCTGTGCAATTATTCATTCCGACGCCGTCGGTAGCGACGGCGACGGTGGATTGGGGTTTAGAATTTACCGTTGCGAAACTAGGGATAGGGGCTGGGTTTGTGCAAGACCAGTAAGCCCAAACAAAAACGAGCGTGACCATAGCTCCGACGATAAAAACAACACCGTCGGAGAAATACGACGACGGCTTCCGACCATAGTACTTATTAGCCATGAATGAAGAGGAGACTTGAAATTGAGAAAGCTCAGGCGACACCATTTTTAAGGACAACCCAGAACAGCTATGAGTAAGCGTTTGATTTCTCAAGATGACGTCTCTAGATCAGAGAGATCTCATTTGATCTGCACCATCTTCTTCTCTTTTTTATTAGTGTTTTACTTTATCATCAATATATTAGATATTAGTAATAAATAGAAAAAATATTACTAATTGTATGTAAGTGAGATTTTTGGTTAGTTTTCTAATTTTCATTAAAATTCAGGGGGTAAAGTGGGATAAGGGTGATTTATTTTGAAATTTGGGGCCAGTTTTAAAAATTTGAATCTAACTTTTCCTTAATTTATTAACAGACCCATTAACTTTTTAACCAATGTTAGAAATCTCAGGGAAATTGATAATAAAACTATAGTACGCATGGTACATTTAATGAGTTGATAGTACGTAGGTCAAAGTGATGTTGGGGCAATAGTACGCGGGTCCATTTTGTGGTTTACTCAAACTTGCGCACGACATTTCCATTTCCAACCCTTACATACCAGCAATAAACCCTAGAAAAGATAAAACCTGTAATCCATTCAGAGAAACTCTTAAATTTTATTGAATAAAAGTCTAATTTTTGGATTACAACTTTAGGCCTATTTATAGTGCCCATAAAACTTGAAAAAGACTCCTAAACCTTCTAGGAATAACCCTAACCTATATGGTAACATAATAGGACTCAAAATAGCAAAATCACTCATAATCCTACTCTAAAACCCTCTTTAAATGATCTATTAAAAATAATGACGAAAATACTAAATAAAATAGAAACTAATGTAAACTAAATCCTAATATATATATATATATATATATATATATATAAATAAGTTGGTGAGGAGAGTTGTGGGTTTGACATGTGTACATGTTTTAGTAAAATGTTGAATTTAGAGAAGCCACATCAACATCTTCCTAAAATGTAATGACTTTTGATATTCTCATTCTTAGCTAATACTATTAGTTAATCATATTAGTAATTATATGAGTTAACTATTACTATTAATATTATAAGTTAACTATTACTATTAATAGTATAAGTTAACCATTACTATTAATAGTATTAGTTAACAATATTAGTTACAATACAAGTTAAATATTACTATTAATAGTATTAGTTAACTATAATAGTTACTCCCTCCGTCCCAGAGTAAGAGTCTCATTTTCCTTATTGGTCCGTCCCAGAGTAAGAGTCTCATTCTTAAAATGGCAAAGAATCTTTACTATTCACCCCACTCATTCTCTCTCCTATTTTACTTTTATACTCACAACACCAATAATTCACTATTCTCTCCCACTCATTCTCTCTCATACTTTACTTTTACACTCACAATATTTACATCACATCCAATATTTATTAGTAAGCGTGTAAATTGGGGGTGTGACTCTTACTCCGGGACGGACGGAGTCCTCCGTCCCAAAACACCTTGCACATATTTCCCTTTTGGGTGTCCCATTGGTAAGTCTCACTTTCCCAAAATATAAAAGATTCCCACTACTTCTCTCTCCTCTCGACTCACAACAACTATCAATTTAATATTCTCTACCACACTTTCTCTCTCCTTCCCTCTCACACCACCCACTTTTCTTACACATTTTATTAATTCCCGTGCTTTTCAAAAAGGGTGAAAGCTGTTTTGGGACGGAGGGAGTACTATATTAGTTAACTATTACTATTAATAGTACTCCCTCCGTCCCGGAGTAAGAGTCCTACCCCTCATTTGCACGCTTATTAATAAATATTGGAAGTGATATAAATGTTGTAAGTGTAAAAGTAAAGTAGGAGAGATAATGAGTGGGAGAGAATAGTGAATTGATTGGTGTTGTGAGTATAAAAGTAAAATATGAGAGATAATGAGTGGGGTGAATAGTAAAGATTCTTTGTCATTTTAAGAATAGGACTCTTAATCTGGAACGTACCAAAATGGAAAGTAGGACTCTTACTCATAAAGCGGAAATAACGACCAACTCATATATTAGTAATTATATTAGTTAACTCATATATTAGTAATTATATGAGTTAACTATTACTATTAATAGCATATAACACATAATATGAGAGGCTCCCTATCGCCAACCGTCCCATACCGGTTGGAAATAACGACCAACTCATCATACAACACATAAAGCGGAAATAAACACTCATACGTGGATACTGAGCCAAGGTTCTCGAACCAAAACAATAACCATCTGAGAGGCTTCAACTGAGCAGCATCGAAGAGCTGAAACGGGTTCCGGAACCAAACAACAACAACAACAACAACAACAACAACAACGGGGAAAATGACACAGAGTCATAACCCAAAGTGCCCAACTTTGGCCTAAGGAAGGGGGTTAAAAATGGAAACCAATGATAGGAGCTGTTAGGATTCATTGTTAGTACACCCAACTTAATTTGATTGATCCATGCCACGTGTCTTTTTATGGACTTTAGGACCGCATGTAATGAAGTTCTACTTCAATTTTTAGATAAGTCCATTTCTAGATTTTTAGTTGTCTAGGCTGAGTATAGTTCGGTTGTATCTTTAGCGGTTTAGTGCTTCAAGCCGTCATCTTGAGACCGCCAGCATGGAGCCCTTCAGTTTTCATCAAACTGCAGTTTGCATGTTTGATGAAACCGCCCATCAAGATCATTCTTCAAACCCCTCCTATGCTTGGTGAAACCGCAGAGCAGTTATTGAAGAAATAAAGATATGTCATTTATTCCTTAGACAAACATTCCCTTTTTGACCGTAAAAGGATGTTGTTATGTCATGTCAAAATAACTCTAAGTTAACTTGGAGTTTCTGCAAGGAATGTCGGTTTGTCTATCGGTTTGAATTGTTTACCGTTAGTCATTTCTGCAACAAAGGACAAATGTCAGGTAGTGGTGCAACAACTACCTAGGACTACAATACAAAACCAAGGACGAAAATGACAGCTCAACCAATGGGATTTCGACAGCACTGTACCCTTCAGATTTGATTCAAATCTTTACCCAACGGTCACAAGGGTGCTCTGCCTATAAATAGCCTTCATTACTCAACAATGAAGGTTGCTGAGCTTCAAGAGATTCATTCCCAAGTATTCAAGTTTGCTTTGAAGATTTAAACCCAGATATTCATATCTTCAAACCATCTCCATTGCAAACCCAGTTCTTCATCAAAGCTTCAAGACTAACAACCGTTCATACTTAGCCTTTACACCAAAAGAATTCCATTTGCTCAACCATCATTTAGATACTTAGAGCATTTGATTTCTTTTCACACACACACCCGATTTATATGATCACATAGATTATATACTTCGAAAACACCGGTTGTTTTTATAGCTTAGGTTAGACTTATTGTTTAGAGTTTAGATTCATCTTGTAAAACCTCCTCTAAATTAATACAAGTCTCATAGCTATTAGAAAATCCTAGACTAACCATCTAGGTAGAGGACGTAGTTCATTTAAGAACGAACCTCTTCAATTTGTGAGTTGGATCTTTTATTTTCTGTCTTGATATTTATCTGTCTTGTTTGTGGTCTTCAACTTGTTTCCATATACGAAATGACTTAAAAGATGAATTGTGTTTTCCTTTAAACTTTAAGTTTAACTATTCTGTTGCATCATAGTGTTTTCTCAACCCGAGTCAAACCTCCCAACTCTTTAACTTACATATTTGGCCAAACCGCAAACTCCGCTGTGCATTTTATCAGTTCGGTTCTTGTGCTTTGAACCGCAGTTGGCCAAACTGATAAGTACTCGGTTGATTTTAAGGGTATTTTAGAAAAAGTTTCGGACCGCTATTCACCCCCCCCTCTAGCGGTTCTATACCCTTGTTGCCCTCTGGGACCAACAAGTGGTATCAGAGCATATCCACCAAACTTGTTTTTACAAGCTTAACCGCTTGGGTGCACAAACACCCATATGATGCAGACATCCAATTCGAATCACTTACCGATTCTGGATGAAGATAGTTTTATCTTTTGGAAAGATAGGATGATGAAACACATGATTTCATGTGATCGTAGACTGTGGACCGCGGTTACTGATGGACGATATGTTCCTATGAAAGCTAATCCACGTGCAGGAACCGCAGGAGAAGAAGCTGAAGTTAAGAAGTTAGAAAGTGAATGGACTGATGCAGACGCATCAATGTGGATTTTGATGGAAGAGCTATGTCTATGCTAGTGTCAGCTATTGACTTGAGGACTCATTCTAAGGTGCTTCACTGTAAAACCGCAAAGGCTACCTGGGATGCTATAGTTGACTTTCTGGAAGGAGATTCAGATACCAAGAAGAACCGCCTCTATCAACAGAGAAGACTCTTTGACTATTTTGTTAAAGATCCTAAGGAATCTCTTAGACAATGCTATGAGAGGTTTATTGATATTGTTAATGTGTGTTTTTCTCTTGGACATGTCTATTCTAATACAGATTTGAACATGAGATTCATGCAAGCTCTTGGTAGCAAATGGCTGATCAAAACTACTAACATTGAAGACAACAAGGACTTGGAAGCTCTTGATCTTCGACACTTGTATGCCATGCTGAAGGTTTTTGAATTTAAGCTTGAAGAGGTCCATGAAACCAAAAGCAGATTTAAGACACTCTCTCTAGCTGCATTCAACAATACCTCATCTACTGTCTACAATCCAGACCATCATCAAACCGCTCCTCATCTTCACTTGCAAACCGCTCCTCCTGACCAAAATGTTCCTAGATACAATCCTCAAACCGCACCTTCTGAGTATTACCAACAGTCTCACCAATCCTATCCTCAATCACATCAATCATATCCTCAATCTTATCAATCTTATCAGCAGTCTCATCAATCCTACACTCCTCCTCAAAGTTCTTAAGCTCAGAGTGTAGGATCACAATCCTCAAGTTCTACTCAAGTTGATTTTGATGAAATGGATGATGAAGAATTTGCTTTGTATGTGAAGAAATACACCAAGTTCAGGAAAAATAATAGATCTCAATTTCCATCCAAAGGCCCAGCAAAGTTTGTCCCTCCAACCAGATTCAACAAAACTGCAGATCCCAAGACAAGGGATGACTTGGTTTGTTATAACTGCAGACAGCCAGGTCACTTTGCTTCAAGTTGTCCCAAACCGCGCTATGAAGCCGCGCCAGCAAAGAAACCATTCAACAAGAAGTTCGTGAAAAGAAGAGGAATGGTAGCTGATCAAGGAGATCAACCGCTGACATGGATGGTTCAGACTCAGATGAAAGTGATGATGAAGAAATTGCTAATCTCTGTCTCATGGGATTTGAAGAAAGAATTGAAATTGACGAAAGCCTTCCACTGCCAAAACAACAAATGAAGTCAGTTTCACCTAAGACTCCTGAGGCTAGATCAAGCAAAGCTCCTACAACACCAAACTACACTCCCGAGGTTCAAGCAGACCAAAGTCATGATGACCAGGTACTAGAACGTGCAAATATTATATGTCAACAACACACTGTACTTAAAAAGGCATATAAACTAATGGCTGCGGAACTTGAAGAATCCCAACGTGTATGTAAATCCCACAAGGAGGAAATTGAAAACCTCAAGCTCCAAATTGCTGGGATATCTACTATTGTGGATGAAAACCGCTATTTGAAGGACAGAACCGAGGTACTTCTCACCCAAATCCATGATCTTACCGTACAAAGGGATGACCTTCAAAAAGTGACCGATGCATGGACTAAGTCTGGTGTCACCGTGGAACAAATCCTAAATTCACAAATTCCTACTTCGGATAAAAGTGGATTGGGGTTTAAAACCGATGATGGGTGTAAGTGTCCTTGTCTCTGTGCCGAAGGTGGTGTGAAACCTACTGAACAAACCAAAGAAATTCCTAAGGTTAATCATGCTGGTAAAAAGGGCTCAAAACAAGAAATTAAAAGGCAAAATTATTTCTTTGAGTACCCTAAAAACCAGACTGTGAGAGATTCAAAGTGGAAAGAGAAATCCATAGCGGCTGAGGCAACCAAGGAAGTATTGAGTGATGAAGCGGTTCCGGAACCAAGTAACAACAACAACCAGTAATGGGGGAAATAACACAAAGTCATACCCCCAAGCCAATAGCTAGAATACTCACCATAAGAGCTAGCTCATCCCAACCACGATCACGGGAAGGGGCATCCCACTCAAGGACACTGAACATGGGGAAACTGGGTTACCAGTGAAGTACATTATACTGGACTTGGCTCGTGCCATTATAATATACATCACTGCCCAAAACAAATACAACAATGCCAGCTGGACTCCATACAAGCACACAGTAATAAATACTTACTTGAAACAACAACGGGCAATGATTCCAAAGTAGGGAACCAAGCCAAAATCATTTCAAAGGATGCAAACCATTTCTCATAAAGAGATCAACAACAACATCAACACATGAAGCTACTCAAAAAGAGTTAAACGGTTATCCACATTCATACATTGCAAACATGGTCACAAACGGACCCAACCCAACATTCTCAAACCATACTTAGTCAAATACCATAACACGCTTTGTTCACAAAGGAACCATACCCAATAATTACCATAAGGATGCAACTATTACTCAAGAAGAGTCAACAACAACGACAACGGGAAGTCTTTCATAAAAGAGTTCAACCACGATAAACAGAATTGCTCATAAGGAGCCCAACAACATTAATCATTAAAACAATGATTCCAAGACAAGGTTCCATACCAACCAATCCTAAAGATGATACCCATAAGTTACTCATTAAGAGCACAACCCAAACGGTCACTCACAAATAGTACCACGACCATTACCAGATGACCCTAAAAGCCAACTCATAGAGGTATACTAGGACTATGAACTCAACCATCTCATCATACCTGGAATTCCAAAGTAGGAAATTAGAATGAATACACCTTAAGGTTATCAAACCGTAGGTACCCAATCACTATTTCACATCTTACATCCGTTCATAGACGGACCAATTCTTAACACTCAACCGAACTAAAAAGGTAACACATTCCCATACATGATCCCCAATGTACCAATTCAACACTTTGGTGTCCCATGACAATCCCTCTAGGTACTATAGGATATCACTTAAAACCTAGACCAAGTCTTTCCTAAAATCAATTCGATTGGAACCAACATGAACACATCATAAGATTACCAAACATTCACTAATAATACTTAGTTACGTTCCACCACACATTTGTTCACAAAGGAACCATTTTCACACACTAGAGTGGTCCTTGACCCACACAACAGATACTCCAAACTTGATCACAACGGACCGGTCATAACATTTTGTATTATAGAACACTTACTGAAAACTCAACACAATCTAAACCAGAAACCCCACTAAATAAACCCACTCATCTCGTAGTACTCGAAGAGAGCTTCAAAACGATAGTTTACACGCCTATTCGGAGTCCGGATGATAAAGTTATGGCCTCCGGAAGATCGAACGAAAAACGGACAACTGGAAAAAGGAGGGATGCGCGCGCCTCCAAAAAAAATGATGCGCGCGCCTCCTAAGGTCAGAAGGCTGCGATTTCGAAGCAGAAAAGGGTGCGCGCGCCTCTCAAAACATGGTGCGCGTGCCTCCTTGCCCGGAGGGACGAAATCCGGCCAAAATTTGGGTTTCTACCAATTTTCTTAACCATTTCATATTCCAACCAAAATCAAACATAATCAACCTTACACCAAGCATAAAGATGAACCCAAAACAACTTATAACTAGAATGGGGACTCAAATAATACCATTTATCAACCAAGATCAAGATTCAAACCCAACATTCCTAAAATCACCATTTTTGACCAAAACCCAAAATAAATTCCAAATAAATTCCAAACTCAACCAAACTTCAAATATAACACATCAAGCATAATATAAACATGATATGAACACTTTAGCATAAAAATGGGGGAAAAGCAACTTACCCGGATTTTATCAACGGTGACGGAACTCGAAATTTCTTTGATCCTACGATCCTATCGACGATCTAAACATTTATCATGTTATGAGAAATGAGAAACAATGGGAGGAAGATGACTCAAATGAAGAGAGAAGGAGGAGAGAACTCACCTTTCAATGGCTATGGAGGGAGAGAGAAATGATTGGGAATGGAGAGGATGAAAGTGAGGGAGGTGAGGGGAAAAGAGAGAGTAAGTAGGGTGATTAAGAAATTTACACATTGACCCCCTCCCCTACACACTAACTCAATCATCTTATATTCCTCACTAACATTTAAGACCCATACTCTACACTAGAACAATTAACCAATTAAATGCTAGGCACGACCACATCACGAAACCAAAATGAACACATAAATATTTAAATAACTAAATAATTTAAATAACTAAATAAGCAAATAAATAAATAATAATTATTTATTACTAATAAAATAGAGCCTAGTTTTCGGGTCGTGACAATCTACCCTCCTTAAAAAGAATTCGCCCGCGAATTCTCTCATCAAATTCATGACACGCAGTCATAACGAGGCTACAAAATATCGGTCCCCAAATAGCACTCATAACCCCAAACAAGTACCTATTAGATAATTCAAACCTAGTCTCCACGACTCAATAACCCAACATATATTACACACACATATCTCAAGTATACTCGTATTAAACATTCTAAAGTCAACTTCTTCCTTTATCTGGAACTTCGATTTCCCACGACTATCACTTGATCATCGATCATGACATATACTGATTTGATCCTGATTAGTATTACGCTTCCAATCAACCCCTTAAATTACCAATTTCATAAGTTTTACTTTTCCGGTTCTTCCGTACGTATTGACGATCTATACATCAACCCATAACATACTACTACCCGAACAAATAAGAGAAGGAATAGGGCTAACAATTTCTGTCACCCAATGACTCAATGATATACTCAAGATTTTACCGTTATCAACTATCCGGTTAAATATGATCCCACCACTATACTCGTTTTCCTTATAAGATGAAACATCATACAGTCATACTCTTTGAATTCCTCGAATCTACTTGCATTATTTCATCTTAGTTTTCTTTCTAAGGAAATATATCCGTCCACTTTTGATAGTCCATTAACATAACATTTTCGACTTGGTCCCAAAATAAATAGAAGAAACAATCTGCTAAGGAAATGCCAATAAAATCACAATCCATCCCAAGTCATAGATAGTTCTATTTATCAAGAGTTAATCCTCGAAACACACATAAATACTTCATCACTTCTAATCGTTACTTACCTCAGTCCCTATTTTGGAAGCATCATTATCGATAACAAGCTGATCAGCTCACTAAAATGGAAAACTTGACTTATCTCCAAGAAAACATAACACCGGTTATACCTTGCAAGATAACATTGATACTAGCTAAATCCACAAAGCCATATCAATACTTAAATTATCATCAATCTTTATTTTAATAATCGAAAGTTGATTTCATATTCATCGGTTCTTAGAAATCCCAAAATATGCGTATCTCCATTTTACATATTTGCCTACACTTGCAGAATCAATAATACCTCAAGAACCCCATTACAAAACAATAAATCCTCTAGCTCATGTAAAAACTTGCGAACCCTTGCTCCTCCAAGAAATTTTAAATAAAATCCAAATGGGTAATAATTCTCAGCCTACAACTTGGTGGTGTATCAGTATAACATTAAGTCATTCACTCCCAAAATCAAATTACGATTTAAAATAACAATCTTCGATAACACTATGTCATTTATCCTTCCCAATGATATGACCAAGAATTGTAAAATAAACGAACCCCATAATAGAAATTGCCTTCGTTATTTCCTCATATTCGACCTTTGACTAATAATAGCCCCTTATCAATCAAACTCTGACTAAACCACTGATCAACTGCAGGAATTTACTAATTCACCAATATAAGATAACAAACCTAATTCGCCATGGTGACCTAATTGAATTTTCTGAAAATATCTCATTTAGAACCAAAATCACTCAACTCGAAGATCGACGAATTAGATAAGAATCTATTAAAACTCAATCCACACTATTCAATCAAGCTTCCCAACCACTCAGAGACCGGTCGGAATTATTTACGAATTTAGTGACCAAAATGAAATATCTGCTCATCTCATCTTTAAGCATTCTTTCAAATCTCTACTACACCTTTCTCCCATGAAGATTATATAACTTCTCACTAAAGATGCACCCACTTATATCCTTATGCCTCTAAGCAAAGTCACACAATCAGTATAGAAATACTCACCACAAATCAATGACAACCAAGAGATTCACCGCATAGAAAGCTAAACCATGCTACTTAACTTGTCAACACTCTATATAAGCGGCATGACCAAATCACCTTACCTTTCCATCATTAGCAATCACGAAATTTCGTACTCGGGTACACACCTCAACATAAATCACCTAATGAGAACAAACATACGAATATAGCACAAGGCATTTCTACTTTACTAATAGGTACGCCCAAGTATTCAAAGACTCACACTTCGATTCTCAAACCAGCCGACCCCAATGGAAACAATACTATTAACACCAGTCCTATGCCTCAAATACCACAAGAGAATGGCCAATCGACGTCAAAATCACCTCCATAACTCAACCATTAAGGCCATAAACTCTATCCAAACTGATAGTTAACCTGAAACCCTAAATTTCGAATCAAAACAATTTCATATATCCAAAGAAGATATATCAAAAATCCTTGAAACAAGGTACAAGATATCATTGATCACCCTAATTTCTCATAACTTAATCGTCTCACTTCTTCGATCTCAAACCTTACTATTAAAGGCAACTAGTTGACCTCAATAAAACTTAGTTTCTCTAACCCGCTCACAATCATAACACCCAAGTGTTTGAAACCTATTCAATATCAGAGTTCTTATTCCTTTGCAAGGTCTAAAACCATTGCTCTGATACCACTGTCACGCCCGAAAATTCTAAAATCCATAAATATAAAATTTACGTAATTAACATCTCCAAAATGCTAAATACCAAACGGCGCGTGAATTCTGCTATAAACCAATACCAACAAACAATACTCAACGAGATTTTAACTCGGAGACTAGAACAAACGCGGAAGCAAGAACAACTGTTAATAATATAAATTCCCAAAGGACCACAGTAAATGCATAACCCCTGGACGACCAAGACCTTTCAACTATATACAAAGAGGCCCTGAAGAGTTAACTACCCCCAAAGCGATCAACCTGCTCAGAAGACTCCCGATATAACTGACCTCAACGATACCACTTGCTTCCTAGGGGGTTAAGGGAAAAACAATTTGAAACAAGAAACGGGGTGAGAAAAATCTCAGTAAGCTACTAAATGAACTAGATGTCATGCTATCATGAACATAATATCCAATAATCAATCATAGCATACAATCACATAACAACAAATGAGAGGCTCCCTATCGCCAACCATCCCATACCGGTTGGAAAAATAACGACCAGCTCATCATGGCAACACATAAACTGAAATAACACTCATAAGTGGATACGGAGCCAAGGTTCCTAGAAACAGAACACCATCCTTTGAGAAGAGTCCGTGGAGCCATGAACGAGCTGAAACCGGTTCCGGAACCAAGTAACACAACAACCAGTAATGGGGGAAATAACACAAAGTCTACCCCCCAAGCCAATAGCTAGAATACTCACCATAAGAGCTAGCTCATCCCACCACGATCACGGGAAGGGGCATCCCACTCAAGGCCACTGAACATGGGGAAACTGGGTTACCAGTGAAGTACATTATACTGGACTTGGCTCGTGCCATTATAATATACATCACTGCCCAAAACAAATACAACAATGCCAGCTGGACTCCATACAAGCACACAGTAATAAATACTTACTTGAAACAACAACGGGCAATGATTCCAAAGTAGGGAACCAAGCCAAAATCATCACACAAAGAATGCAAACCATTTTCTCATAAAGAGATCAACAACAACATCAACACATGAAGCTACTCAAAAAGAGTTAAACGGTTATCCACATTCATACATTGCAAACATGGTCACAAACGGACCCAACCCAACATTCTCAAACATACTTAGTCAAATACCATAACACTCTTGTTCACAAAGGAACCATACCCAATAATTACCATAAGGATGCAACATATTACTCAAGAAGAGTCAACAACAACGACAACGGGAAGTCTTTCATAAAGAGTTCA